>JBAMJV010002637.1:0-27983 GCA_037951105.1 Echinarachnius parma
CAGTATGTGAGGGTTCACATGCCCTTGGGCAACAGTGATGTACTTTACTTTTGTGTACCCTGGCCCACATACTGCTCCTCACTATTTTTTTTTTGTCTAGTCTTCAGTTTGTAACTTGTATCTTTGTATTATGTGCATATAAGTTTATAGTTGTGTTGTATTTGACATTGTATTATGCTATTTGGTCGAATAAATACTAATACTAATAATAATAATAAAGAACAAGCCAGCCAATATTATTATTATTAAACATAAATAAACAAAAACATACATTCTTACTCGGTCTTGTTCAGTGAAGAAGACCAATGGATTGAATCTCAAATTACTGATTAAACTTTTTCCACCCATGAAGGGCCATATGCGCGTACTATAGCAGAGGTGCGTTAACGTATTCATACGTCACAATTAGACACGCGCAAAGCCATTCATACGTCATTGATAAACGCGCGTATGAATTTGCGCACTTCCGCGCTGGATTGAATAGCCATGTTCACACGGTGAAAGCCAGTTCTTAAGAATTGCAACTCTTAAGAATTGCAAAATGTGTGTTCAAACGATGCCAATTCTCGAGAGTTGCAATTCTTAAGAATTAAATCCGAAGTAGTGTGCGCGCCTTTCTCATTTGAGGTCACGCGCACTCACTTGACTTGTTTTCATACCGAAGCATATCTCGGTCATGAGGTCAACCCAACTAAGAGTCTCGAAGCTGATTGTTTTCAGACGGTTACAAAAAAGGGACTGCGCGCAGTCGCGCGCTCATTCTGCACAAAATCTTACAAGTATCTTGTGGTTATCTTGTGGTTTGGAAACCACAAGTTTGCGCGTAGTTTGCAGTGCGCGCGAATTTTACACCAGGCCGACATACATATTCTAAATTTTTTACTCGCTGACCTATATAGCCATCTAATCTGACCTATAGCCACCAAATTAGGATTAGGATTAGGATTAGGGTTAGGATTAGGATTAGGATTAGGATTAGGGTAAGGGTTAGGGTTATATAGCCATTAATCTGACCTATATGCCACCAAATTAGGGTTAGGATTAGGCTTAGGATTAGGATTAGGGTTAGGGTTAGGGTTAGGGTTAGGGTTATATATCCCAAAAATCCACTACCGATCAAGCAACTCGCTGTGTGGCGCAATTGATAAGGCACTTGCCTATGAACCCAAGGTACCGTGGGTTCGATCCACACCTACATTTTTTTTGTACACTCGTTGTATTGTGCATGTGCGGAAATTCTGGCTGTGCGCATGCGCGAGTTGAGAAGATACAGAATATGTATGTCGGCCCGGTGTCAAACTAAGTGCGCGCAATCTTGTGGTTTGGAAACCACAAGATAACCACGAGTTGTGCGTGTTCAAAGCGAGCGCTATCCACAAGATAACCACAAGATACCTCTAAGATTGCAAACCACGAGATAACCACAAGATAACCACAATATAACCACAAGATTGGCTTTTATCGTGTGAACGCAGCTATAATCAGCTCCATGGAGGGGTAATATCATAACAATAACGACCGCTATGAAAGACAAACCCGAGATGGAAACAAAATACATGATTTATTGAATCGGAAAACTGCGCTGTATGTGTAATAATTATTTATATTGAATTGAACTGTCAATATCCATATTTAATTGAAGTATATATTATTTGAGTATCATGGCCCCTCTTTTCATTTGTATTACTTAGCCAATATTTCACAATTTATTGTATTTAGCTCGGTTGACCGTCTGTAACACGCATTTCAATGGCAGTGTGATGATGCAAACATTTTGCGCGCATTATCATGTTAGCACGTGCAGCGTTGTTAAGCTATCTACGGAGATTGCGTGATCCGAAAGTAAATTTAAAGGGTATGTCGAATAAAGGAGCATTTTGCGCAGCATTTCGATGACAACAAATATGTTCTACTGGAACGATTTCCGTTTAATTTGCTTGATTCTTCCTCCTCCATAATTTAGTTGAAACACCAAGTTGTGTTTTACAAAAAAAGACCACAAAAAGTGAGCATTTCTCCAGAAATATCGCTCTTTATTTGCAATTTTTTTGGTTGATGAGTAATTGATTGTTGCTCTTTCATTTGACATTGAAAATTTCCGTCGCCGTGTCCGTGTTCTAATTTTTGCGTATCTCGCCTATGATGCGCGAAGTTGGGATACGCGCAAAGTTAAGAGACATGTCCATATATGACGGGGGTACCAAACTTCGCGCAGTTAACTTTTAACGCATCATTTCGACAAGTATACTGATTTGTATAATGATTCTAATACCAGTTTATTCAGAATATTGTGTAGTATAATAAACATGCTTCGGTTTAAGATCACTCAATTTAAATTACTTATTTCGCGCTGTTTTTGAAACCCTTCCATTTTTATTGACAAAAAAAAGGGGACCAAACTTCGCGCAGCAGTTTTCCCATTCATTTGTACGCGCATTTTAAAGCCCATTGTAACTGTTTTATCGTGTGAACGCAGCTAGTAGCTGCGTTCACACGATAAAAGCCAATCTTGTGGTTATCTTGTGGTTATCTCGTGGTTTGCAATCTTAGAGGTATCTTGTGGTTATCTTGTGGTAAGCGCTCGTTGAACACGCAAAACTCGTGGTTATCTTGTGGTTTCCAAACCACAAGATTGCGCGCACTGCAAACTACGCGCAATCTTGTGGTTATCTTGTGGTTTCCAAACACAAGATAACCACAAGATACTTGTAAGATTTTGCGCAGAATGAGCGCGCGATGAGCGCGCGACTGCGCGCAGTCTATTTTTTGTACCGTCTGAACACAATCAGCTTCGAGACTCGTAGTTTGGGTTGACCTCATGACCGAGATATGCTTCCGGTGTGAAAACAAGTCAAGTGAGTGCGCGTGACCTCAAATGAGAAGGCGCGCACACTACTTCCGGTTTTAATTCTTAAGAATTGCAACTCTCGAGAATTGGCATCGTTTGAACACACATTTTGCAATTCTTAAGAGTTGCAATTCTTAAGAATTGGCTTTCATCGTGTGAATGCGACTACTGTCATTTATGAGGCATCTTCATGCACGCACAAGCTGCAAGTTAACTGCGCGAATTTATCTGCGCGAAGTTTTGTGCCGCGCGAAGTTTGGTACCCCCACCATACACGCAATGGCCCAGCGTATAAACTCTTATGTATAAGTATTTGTGTTCTATATTTTGTATACTGTATGCATACCTTTGTTATGTTCTATATTATTATCCATGTTGTAACTGATTTGTTATTGATTGCAGAAAATAAAGTCTTTGAAATTAAATGAAATTGAAATGAAAATGGAAACATCATTGATGGTACACACATACCAGCTCCCTGGAAACATGCATATACCACGCATTATACGTATAATTATGGAAATAACAATATTTAATAGTTAAAAGGTTACCTATTGTCTGTGGCAAAACGTACTACAACCTACATTGTCTTCCCTCTGTTGATATGCACGGTGTTTTTGTCTCCAGAAAAATAAAACATAATTAATTTGACGACATTATATTACAACCTTTATGAATTTGTCAAACATTTTTCAACGTAATGTTTTTGCTAGACATTCATATCATGATACAAATATACCAGTTGAAACAAAGTGCAGATCTTTGCTAGAGTCGATAATACACGTACTACAACGTACATTTTTTCTACCCACTTCAGTATGCACGTTTTATGAAAAATTTAACGTTATTCATTTGACAACATTATATTACACCCTTTTGTCAAACATTTTGTCTACGTATGGTTTTGCTAGACATAGGTATAAGGATAAAAATGATGAGCTTATAAACTTATTCCAAAAGGCGCTAAATCCACCTTTTCAACTTCGGAGCATAATACGTTTCTTTGTCCAACTTTCTGCACGTGCCTTTATATGGGAATATGAAAATGGAACGTTCCATATTTGATGTTTATTGTGTAATTTGTCCTAAACTTTAGATTCCCTAATAGCTACGTAGCTTATTAATGTACTGATATCGTTAAAGGGTACCACCACCCCAAAATAATATTCTTATTATAGAAAGGTACCATCTTTAGTATTCCATTCCTTCAACAAGTTCACAAAATATGTTTCTAGAAAAAAACAATATAATTGGAAAACGGATCACCATTCTCAACCATGCGTTCATGCGGTCTGAATTGCGTTGAATAGATGCGTGCAGAGCCAGAGCGCACTGTGCAGAGCGAATGAATCATCCGGGAATCTACTGACGTACGCGTGAAAGCATTGGCGCACTCGCAAATGCTTGGCCCGTATGGAACCAGGAAATAGCAGTGGTTCGTAAGTGGTGGAAATTAATTGCTTTGTTTATGAATTACACAACCCTTTGCAAAATGTTGGCTACCTATTTGATATCACAAAACGTACCAACACATATAATGATGTGTTGTCCTTTCGCTGGTGGTCCCCTGTAACTCAATTCGTATGGAAAGTGGATTTGGAACTAAATATACCAGTTGATTAAAAAGTGTTCAAATCATGAACATAGGAATCGACGTCAACATGGTCAAAGAACACACATATCCCTTTCAATTACGACGAGAGCTAAATATGATGACGAATTCTTTAATTATATACGGATGATGATAATAAATAACATTATGTAAACAGTCAATGTTTGCATCCTTAAAACAAAAATAATGCACTCTATGTATAAAATCGTGCTCTATTAAATACAAGAGCTTCAATTCAGTGGTAGGTCTGATTTCTTTCTTCTTTTTTTTTTGGGGGGGGGGGGGGGGGAGCAGGTGAATATTGCGGAGTACACCTGATGTATTTCTTTATTTGTTCATATATTTGACCATTCTGTTTTCTTATTGTTGTCAAAATATTGGGGGAGGGGGAACGTGCCCACCCCGTAGATATACCACTAAGTTTCATTATTGTTTACCTTTTGTCTCAATAAACTAATTGTACAACCAGTACAACGTACAACGTAACAAATGATACACAAGTATATACGTACATTTAGTATACATCGTATTTTGCAACTTTCATTTATTTGAAACTGATATTTGCAACAGCAACGAGAAAGTTACAAAACACTTAATATCATATTGATCGAAAATTAAACCAAATAAAGTAACAATTATCATTGCCATCACTTGTCCTGGGTATACAAATATGTAATGACAAATATTGTCGTTTCTATGAGTGGGCAGAAATTCAATTGTATTCAATTGTTTACGATTTATTCACGGAACAGTGAGCAACAAAATCCACGGTTCAACCCCAATAGGACACAAATATCGGTTAGCATCAAGGGCAAATAATAATCACAAAACCAGTGGCGTATAACCAGAGTCAAACCAGAAGGATGGGGGAGGGGGTGGGGGTTCCCTGGGTTGGGAGGGGAGGGGGGGGGAGCAGCATGTACACAAATTACAATGATATTGTGCGTATCCTTATTTTTCTCCCAACTTTGGCATTTTGGAGGGGGGGGGGGGGGTAACCACTTGCCCCCTTAGTAGATAAGCTACACCTTCATAGTCATATTTGATACTGCCTTTTGTTTTATTTCCTCAGGCAGTATCATTTCCCGTTTGTCATGCGGAGACCGATCACACTTGTCATTGGATGTTAATTGGAATCGTGTAAATTATGTGAGGCTCACTTGTGATGACACAGTGATAATTTTTCCATACTCTGATCAGGGACTCGGAGAGTATATTTCTTTAAGAATAGTGATTGTATATGATACTATAGAATACAATACTGGGCTTGTAATATTAGTGTTTACAAGTTGTAATTATACGTTTTACAGGGCTGTTGCATGCGGTTGTTGCTGAATATGGAGCGGTGCAGGGAGAACTTGTTGTGGGGAAACGGTTTCATCTCACTATTGCGTTTACTATCGATGTTAATCTTGACCGGATCAAACGTTGTCATGGCAGGTAAAATTTCCGTTAGGTGAACTTGCATGCTTCCTCTAAAATATCTAAACACCCAATATTATGGTTAAATAATTGTATTTCCATGTAAGATATGATATTCCAATGTTTTTACCATCAACCACACCATTTACGTATTAGGATCAATGGGAATATTCTTCTCCTACCATACATGTATTTGATACCACCTTTATACGTACTTTAAAACAAATGTAAAATTCACTTTAATGTACTTAAAAGTAAACAGTCAACCTAATCTTATCGAATACAAATCTTGAAAATTAATATAATATCAGATCAAGATCGTGGTTTAAATTGGGTATAATATATTGCCCATTTGAAAACACTGATGTCAATTAAATTGAATGAAATTAAACTATTTGACAAAGTCAACAATGCATCTGTGTAACGGGTTCTAATTACATGTATATACCCAACAAATATTAATTAACAGATGACCTATTCGTAGCGGACATCGGCGCAGGTAAGATCTTCATGGCCTCGTCAGACGACAACGGGTCTTTAATCGGAGTCAACTTCACCGAATTACCGCTCCAAAACCTGGTGGAACCATTCGCAATATGCTTCGATCCAGGATCGGAGATGATCTACTGGACAGAAAGCGACAAAAATAGAATCCACAGATCCATGCTAAACGGATCTGGACACGAGGTTGTCATCACAGACGGACTTGATGGTATATAAGTTCTTTCGATTGATTTCTGGAAATTATGCCAATCCAACACCTATGTGCTTCGATCCAGGATCAGAGATCTACCAAGATAGAATTTACAGATCACATAATGTTTAGATTATGAGCAAAGCGGGAAATATGATTTAGGATGGTATTCTAATATTTGTCCTAAATATCTTCCTAAGTTCTTGCCTAAGACGGGAAGTTAGGAAGTGCTTAGGAAGTGCCAAATTGGAATTCCAATATGTTAGCTTAGGAACATCTTAATGCAAATTAGTAAGCTTTTGGCCACGCCCACAAGGCAGCTGTGAGCCAATGACTGATGTTGTTTCATTAACAAGCATCCAATCAGAAAGGAGAGGGAAGCCATAGCAACTCTCATTAAAGACACTTGCTGTAAAGCGCTTGCTGTATTGTCTTTGATCTGCGCCATGAAAGTGCAGTGCGCGCAAAGACTATAGCCGTATTCACACGATGAAAGCCAATTCTTAAGAGTTGAAATTCTTAAGAATTTCAACTCTTAAGAATTGCAAAATGTGTGTTCAAACGATGCCAATTCTCGAGAGTTGCAATTCTTAAGAATTAAAACCGGAAGTAGTGTGCGCACCTTTCTCATTTGAGGTCATGCGCACTCACTTGACTTGTTTTCACACCGGAAGCATATCTCGGTCATGAGGTCAACCTAAAACCACGAGTCTCGAAGCTGATTGTGTTCAGACCAGGGGGGTCATACTGCGCGCTAATCTTGGAAACTTTTATGGACTGGCTAACATGGAACTTTTAACACATCATTTCGACAAGAAATATACTGATTTGTATAATGATTCTAATACCAGTTTATTCAGAATATTCTGTAGTATAATAAACATGTTTTGGTTTTAAGATCACTCAATTTAAATTACATATTTCGACCTGTTTTTGAAACCCTTTCATTTTTATTGACCAAAAAGGGGATCGAACTTCGCGCAGCAGTTTTCCCATTCATTTGTACGCGCATTTAAAAGGCCATTGTAGCTGTCTTCACTGTCATTTTTGAGGCATTTTCATGAACACAAAATAAAGAGGGATCGAAGTTCGCGCGAAACTAACTGCGCCAACTTGTGTGCCGCGCGAAGTTAGATGCCCTGACCAGGGGGGTGTCACCAAAGACTATAGAATTACAAGACAGATCACTGACGTGTGCGCAGCGATGTCCTTTCAGGCAAAATGAAGATTCAAATCGAGCTTAAGAGACAACTCAGTACACCCAGAGGTTTGGGTACAGTACTCAATCTCATTTTTATTATGAAAAAACATTTAAAAATTATAGTCGATAGCTTTTTTTGAACAAATGTTCCCTTTGTTAGTATTAATTTAAACAAAAATAAGGATCAGAACGTACTTACTTGAACTCGGCAAATTCAGGCTAGTATGAAGATTGAACATGAGCTTATCTCCAAACTCAGTACACCTGGGGGACACATTGATTTTCTAATTTAATATTGTTTTTGTATAGTTAAACAAAATTAAAAATTATAGTCGATAGCGTTTTTACGTTTTAAAGTATAGCTGTGAGAAATATATTTTTGAAATTTAAAGGGGTAGTTTAGTTTTGGTAAGGCTGAACTTTAGTAGCCAAAACCTGCACAGTAACATTATAAACTCATAGTTATAACTCCACCATGCTCAAAAGGTATACAAAATTACAAACGACTAAGTAAAAAGCCTGTTATCATTCAAAAAGAGCCATTCAAACACAAGAGGGCGCTTTTTTAAAAGGCATTGTTTTAAACCATTTTTCATACAAAATTATGCATGTGATGTTTTATTGATATAATGATTAAATAGCGAGGTCATCAACAACTATTTAAAAAACGCTTTTGAAAATTTTCGAAAAAGTGCAAGCATTTTTTTATTTTTTTCTAAAAATCTTCTAATTATTTGGGCCCCAAATAATTCAGCCGTTTCTGGGTCGATTTTGACCAAATAAAGTTTATTCTGCCTCACAAAAAAATTGTGATGTGCAGCGCCCTCTCTACCAAAACTAAACTACCCCTTTAAAGATCTTACCTTGTAGAGAAAAAATGGCAATAGCCGTATTCAGACGATAAAAGCCAATCTTGTGGTTATCTCGTGGTTTGCAATTCTTAAGAATATCTTGTGGTTAGCGCTCGTTTGAACACGCAAAACTCGTGGTTATCTTGTGGTTTCCAAACCACAAGATACTTGTAAGATTTTGCGCAGAATGAGCGCGCGACTGCGCGCAGTCTATTTTTTTCACCGTCTGAACCAGGCGGGTCATACTGCGCGCTAATCTTGGAAACACTTATGGACTGGCTAACATGGAATTCTGGGATACGTTTAGTCTAGGATCGAGACCCTCGATCGCATGCTGAACATAGCGCGACCAACGAGAGAGGTCTACGTAACATCAGTGATCGCTGCTCACGAGGCCTCGGCTGGCAGCCATCCCTGCTGTTGTGCAGATCTCTCTCGTTGGCGGCTATCTATTATGGGTGGTGGGATTATTTTTAGCATGCGATCGAGGGTCTTAGATCATAGACTACAAAATACCCAGCATTCCATGTTAGCCAGTCCATGAAGTTTCCCTAACCGGCCATGTTTGCTGCGTGTTAAGGCTATGGGAAAATTAGCGCGCAGCGCGTAGATTCTCTTCTAGTTATTTATATACTACTTCTATGGTCTGAACACAATCAGCTTCGAGACTCGTGGTTTGGGTTGACCTCATGACCGAGAAAACAAGTCAAGTGAGCGCGCGTGACCTCAAATGAGAAAGGCGCGCACACTATTTCCGGTTTTAATTCTTAAGAATTGCAACTCTCGAGAATTGGCATCGTTTGAACACACATTTTGCAATTCTTAAGAGTTGCAATTCTTAAGAGTTGCAAATCTTAAGAATTGCAACTCTTAAGAATTGGCTTTCATCGTGTGAATACGGCTAATGGCTAATCGCGTATTTTAATGTTAACGCGCGCTCAGTCCGCGCACTGTGTTTATTTAATTCTTTATTACTGTACGCGTAAGCAAGTGCGTAAAACAAATTTCACGCGCGATATGCAAATTTGGGGTCATCAAACTTTATTACGTCTTCTAATTCTTGACATTATTTTTAGTCAGGGGAGGTAAACATTGCTACTGTGACGACATAATGAAAAGCCTGCGTATCAAAGTGCATGATAATTTGGAACATCGCGCTCTGCCCATTCACTTTGTACAGGATAATTGTACAGTGGTCGGTATTTCCATTAAGCGTCTTTGGTGTCACTCTGCCAGAGTGACCGCGATTTGTTGTCACCGGAACGACTACCATTCTACGTTGCATTGTGGGCTACTTGGGAACTACATAAACCAATCACAGAGCAGTTCATACGCGTCATCACCGGATCGAGGTCAATCAAACAAGTTCATAATTATGCATACGTCACCATGGATCCCATTGTTCTCATAAGCGTGATAAAATCTAGGACAGTGCGCAGGAAAATAGGCGCGATAGTCTACGCACTTCATAGCATGATGATTGGTCAAGTCCATAGAATTATGAATAAACAAACCAACCCGTTTATAACTAGAAGGCTTACTTAACGCGCGCAAGTCACGTGTCCAATAGACTTTGTACATGGGCAATATGGCGGAGTGACACGATTTTTGAAGCTCCCGTGTACTACCTCTCTACGTCATCGCGTAGTGACCTAGAAATACTTGACCAATCATCATGCTATGCAGTGCGTAGACTATCGCGCCTATTTTCCTGCGCACTGTCCCAGATGTCATCACGCTTATGAGAACAATGGGATCCATTGTGACGTATGCATATGAACTTGTTTTATTGACCTCGATCCCGTGACGACGCGTATGAACTACTCTGTGATTGGTTAACTGTAGTTCCCAAGTAGCCCATAATGCAACCAGTAGTAGTACCTTCCGGTGACCAAAAATCTCGTCACTCTGGCAGAGTGACACCCCCCTGGTCAAGTCTTTCTAGGTCACTACGCGATGACGTAGAGAAGTAGTGTTCGGAAGCTTCAACAATCGAGTCACTCCGCCATCTTGCCCATGTACAAAGTCTATTGGACACGTGACTTGTTCGCGATTAGTTGGCCTTCTAGTTATAAGCGGGTTGGTTTGTTTATTCATAATTCTATGGCCCTGACCATACTTACTTTAACGAAATATACTGTGTTATTTTGAATATTAACTGTTAGTGGTGGCGTAGCGTGGTCGGACTGATTGGGGGGGGGGGGGGGGGGGGCACACGAGACTGGGATTGGGGGAGAACTCGTGCATTTCTTTATTTTTACACAAATTTTCCCCTTAATATGTGTCACGAAAGATTGCGGCTTGGGTCTCCCTGATTTAAAAAAAGGCAGGTGGAAATGTTTTGAAGCGATTGTGGCGTTGTTTCCATGGTAGGGGAACTATCACCACTGTTTGGTTGTTGGGGACTTGTATTAGTTAAAATATCCTTTATTCTGATGTGAGGAAGGATTACTACAGTGAGATCGTAGAGCATCAACAAGGCATCCCATTTATAAACAAATATGCATGACTTGGATTTCTATGAAAAAGTAATGAGCAGGAACAACAATATTTCAAATCGCATAAACTAAGAGAAATTAAGTGTTTCACGAAAAGAAAGGCATCGATACAATGCCTTTTTATTCCAAAGTTAATGTTATTATTTGTTCCGTTTCAATCTGACTAGATAAAAGGGTGAAATTTAAGGTTAAATAATGTATATGATAATAAAACAAGAATTTAATGATTATGTTTACGTTATAAAATAATATATCAAATGTGTTTGCATCTCGGTAATTTTTACATCATTGGAAAGAGAAAAGTATTGGGTCAGATACTACACCATTCATATATTCATTTTTTTTTAAAAGAATAGTCAGGAGCTAGCAAAATATCACAAGATGTTCACAAATTACTGTGAATTTACACATTCCAGTTCTGTGATTGGCTTATTCAACATCACGCGCGACTTGTGGGTTATTCAACTAAGACCGCATGGTGACAAACCGGGCAATGTCAGGTGCGAATGACAGTTGCTATGGCCCGTTACCTCAGCAACAGTGGTCAGTAGTTGAATGAGCCAATCACAGAGCTGGAATTTCGGAAATCACAGTCATTTTTTGATCCCGTGTGATATTTTGCTAGTTCCTGACTGTTCGAAAAGGTTAATGAATATTTGAATCGTTTCTCATCAAAAACGAGACTTTACCCTTTCCAATGATGTAAAATTTACCGAGACGCAAGCATTTATAATATATAAGTTATTTTACGATATGATTGTGTTGAATATTTTGGCTTTTCGTATCCTCTTTTTAACCTTAAAATTCACCCTTTTATCTGTGACAGGTTGATACGAAATAAATAATAATATGAACTTTGGAATGTTAGTCGTTTAATGAAAACTTTTCTTTCCATGGAACATTCGATTTATCCTAGTTACTTCGATTTAAAACATCGGTGTCTTAGCTCAGTACGTAGAAAGATGACACGTACAGGTCGGTCAATTAATTATAAATTCATCAATTCTGCCTCATTGGGCCGTATGCATAAAAAGTAGCAATTGCTTTATAAGCAATTGTTTAAAGCACAAGCAAGAGCTTGTCACGCAAAAGATCAAGTTCAAGCAATTGCTTGAATTCATATGCACAAGCTTTTGCTTGTGCTGAAACCTTTTGCTTGCACTGCCTAAGCAATTGCTTACGTGTTGGACAAAGGATCGTTACGGTTGTGCGAACATCGCACTGCAGGACAACAAGTATTTTTGCTTACGCGAATAGAGGGAAACAGCACAGTGCATTAGGGGGGTTTCTGTGCAGATCGATGGAGGGAAATTGCCGTAAAAAGTCTAAAATAACAGAAATTTGATTAAATATCAAATCACAACATAACCTCTGGAATAAGGAGCTCGTAATCATCCTGAAACGGTATGAAAATTTGATCCTTAAACGCGAATGCCCTGAGTAAGCAAGAGCTCAAGCTGGTCTGGAGGTGCTTGAAAAAACGCAAGCAATTGCTTATCAAGACAAGTAAAAGGTTCGTTTTCTGCATACGGTTTTAAGCATTTGCTTGTTTGGTAAGCAATTGCTTGTGCTTGTAAGCAAATGCTTTTGCTTGCAAGCAATGGCGTAGACAGGTTCTTACACCTGGGGGGGGGGGGGGGGGGGGGGGGATTTGCCGTTCACCGGACCAAGACCAATTTGTTCGCGACCGAGACCACCTGCCGAAATATTTCGAGACCAAGACAATTGCTTTGGGGGCTCACGATTTTGTGTGTGTAGGGGCTCATGCCCAACGACACAACCACACAGTGCTGCCAACTTTGAGCCCGATGTGAGAGTGAGACATTGCAAGGAGCGATGCGACCAAGCCCGAGGGAGCGAAGTGACTGAGCGGGGGGAGTGTGTGGGAGGGGGGGGGGGGGGTGTCCCCCCTCCCACGGTAGGGAGCATTTGCATTTTTGGACTTGAAATTGTGCAATCTGGTGCTTGCCTAGATATGAAAATCGGGCTTACATTGACTGTATCAGGGAAAGCGTGTAATGATTGATCGACCAGAAATATATATTTTCACGAAGAAATCAAATAATTGACACACTAATAAATATGCACCCCAACACAGGGAGCGAAGTGACTGAGCGCGGGGAGGGTGTGGGAGGGGGGGGGGGGGTGTCCCTCACCCCCCCCCCCCCCCCACGGTAGGGAGATTTTGCATTTTTGGACTTGTAATTGTGCAATGGGGTGCTTACCTAGATAGGAAATTCGGGCTTAACATTGACTGTATCTGGGAAAGCGTGTTATGATTTGATCGACCAGAAATTTTAAATATATTTTCACGAAGAAAACAAATAATTGACAAACTAATGAATATGCACCCCAACACAAACACAAATATTGTATTCATATTTAGCGTCATACACAGTTCCAACATCACTATATGCCACATTATGTATGATCCAAAAACTTAGCCTATTGCCAATAATGAGTCCCGAGGGGCAAAGCTACGGAGGGCTGGGGCAGAGCCAAATAGGGAGGGTTTGGGAGGGGGTATCCCCCTCCCACGGAGAAGATTTTGCATTTATATACTTGAAATGGTGCAATTTGGTGCACGTCACACAAGCAGCCAGAGCTATGCCAGCCTACACTGGAACTAGGTGGCCCGGTATACAGAAAGAAAAAAAACTCACCCCAGACCATACGCAAGTTGCACAACAAACTGAGATAATCTGTTCGCGCGCGAAGCGCGCAGCGAAAATTGAAAGTGGATGTATAAATTACTTTTTTAACGTTAGAATTAACAAGTCTTAGCTCATGCAACTAATGTTTTCTTTCCCACTCGTATACAGATACACACACACAAAAATATATCCTTCCCTAAAACCTGGGGGGATGATTGTTCATGTCATCCCCCTCACGTGAGGTGGGGGGATGCATCCCCCTCATCCCCCCGTTGTCTACGCCCCTGCTTGCAAGCAATTGCTTGTTTTCATGCATACCGATTCAAGCAAAAGGCTAGCACAAGCAATTGCTTCTTTTTATGCATACGGCCCAGTATCTCGGCGAATGCAGCCAAGCTGGCTAAGGGTATGGTCACACGATGCTTGCGACGACCTGTAACAGCCTGCAACAAGACAATATAACTTATGAAGGGCCGATCATGTTCGAAATAACTAGACGTTACAACAGAATGCAAATATCGCAATAAATTCGGTCTAATTCACAGTTAAAGCCATAAATAGGTTTTGTGTATTACATTTCGGCTAAAATAAACCTTACATGTTATCTATCGTGCTTAATAAGCATGATAAGCCTGGTTTGGGGTTGTTGATCAAACAATATTAGCACGACTAGTCACGAGGAACCAGTGGCATAGCGTGGTCGGACTGATTGGGGGGGGGGGGGGGGGGCACACCTTCTGTATTTCTTAGTTTTTTTTCAAAAAATGTCCCCTTATGTTTCTATTGTTTTTTTCCAAATTATTGGGGGGGGGGAGACACACAAGTGCCCCCCCCCCCCCTGTCACCCCGTCGCTACGCCACTGCGAGGAACGCATGCGCCGTGTGTTCTCTTGCGACGGCAAGTTCCCATCGCAAGTCTCGTCGCAAGGTTTTGGACATGTTCAAAAATCCGTTGCGACCAAAACAATAGAAGAGAGATAGCATGCGGTGATTGCGGTGATTGCGGTGGCTGCATCTGCACCATATTGACCTATTGAAATTGTTTTTACCACACAGTGGGAGCATTTTCAAATTTCTCTGACGTCATTAAAATACTGTTTTCTGATTGGACAGGGGAAATATCCATTGTAACACATAGACAGATTAATATTACAATGATTAGTGGAATTTATAAGGGATTTCTGGACCTAAGACACACAGTTGGAGCATTTTCAAATTTCTCTGACGTCATCAAAATTTGAAAATGCTCCAACTGTGTTTCTTAGGTCCAGAAACCCCTTAAATAATATTTCCCTTGTCCAATCAGAAAACAGTATTTTAATGACGTCAGAGAAATTTGAAATTACTCCAATTGTGTTTCTTAGGTCCAGAAACCCCTTAGAAGTTCCACAGTCAATAGTTGTGTCCACACGGTAAAAGCTAATTCTCTTAAGAATTGCAAAAAGTGTGTCCAAACGATGCCAGTTCTCGAGAGTTGCAACTCTTAATAATTTAAAACGGAATTAGTGTGCGCGTTACATCGAAATTGACACCAAAATAATTAAAATCGACGAACTCAGTCAACTTTTATATAAAAAAATAGCTTTTTGGCGGCCATCTTAGAAAATGGTCGCCATCTTGGATTTTCGCTTGTCTAAGTGTTTTTTTCTAAAAAGTGTCCCTAAGGTAGTCTGCATACCAAGTATGTTGCTTGTATCAAACTTTGAACGATTTCCATGATATTTTACACTTATCTGCTCTACTATGTGGTTTGCCTGCTTATGAGGGTCGCATGAAAAGATTTAAGCAAAAAAGGGCGATTTAGGCCCCAAAAAAGGCGAACATGTGGTTGGAAAATTGGTATTTACTCAAAAAGTGGCAAAAAGTCGCAGACAAAATTGGTATCAAAGTAAAGCATAAATTATAAGGGAGGCAATCATGTTATTTTTAGCGCAGCAATCGACAGCAATGTGGACCATTTTTGCGCATGAAAAAAACAAAACGATTTTATCCCATAATTTTTTTTTCTTTTCTGCTAAACATGAATTCCGACATCTTTGCTTAAAGGGGTAGTTCTGTTTTGGTAGAGAGGGCGCTGCACATAACAATTTTTTTGTGAGGTAATAAAAAACTGAGTATTGAATTCGAGAGAACATGCACTTTTAATGGCAGAATAAACTTTATTTGGTCAAAATCGGTCCACAAACGGCTGAAATATCAATAAATAAATCTGATCTTATAATTATTTGGGGCCCAAATAATTAGATGATTTTTACAAAAAATTTAAAAAATGCTTACACTTTTGTAAAAAATTTCAAAACCGTTTTTTAAATAATTGTTGATGATCACTCTATTTTAATCATTATTTCAATAAAACATCACGTATGCATAATTTTGTATACAAAATGGTTGAAACCAACGCCTTTTTAGAGAGCGCCCTCTTGTGTTTTAATGGCTCTTTTAAAAATGATAACAGGCTTTTTACTGAAACCAACGCCTTTTTAGAGAGCGCCCTCCTGTGTTTTAATGGCTCTTTTTTTTAATGATAACAGGCTTTTTACTTAGTCGTTTGTAATTTTGTATACCTTTCGAGCATCGTGGAGGTATAACTATTAGTTTATAATGTTACTGTCCAGGTTTGGTTACTAATGTTCAGCCTTACCAAAACTGTCCCACGGTGCGCCGGTCTCAACACGGAGCTCCCGGGGGCGAAATCTTTTTTCCAATTTTTTTCCCAAACAGGTTTACTATGGCACTAACGCATAAGATATGCCTGTTTAATTGGAATCGGGCGACTTGAATGGAGCCCAAAGCGCGCGTATTCAATTCGAGTTATAAATATACTTATAGCCAATAAATCTGACCTATAGCCACTAAATCTGACCTATAGCCACTAAATCTGATCTATAGCCACTAATCTGACCTATAGCCACCAAATTAGGGTTAGCGTTAGGGTTTAGGTTAGGGTTATATATCCCCCTAAACTAAGACAAAACCCCTTCTTTCCCGCCGCAAATCAAGCGAATCGATGTGGCGCAATTGGTTTTCAGTCAGGCTAGAGTCAGTTTCGCTCAGTCGGAGCCGATCCAACATATTGAATCGGCCTCGAATGACCTCCGACTGGCACTTGACTATAAAAACCGGAGTCCTGATGCAGCGCATACTGAGTTAAGCAGGCTGAAAACCAGTCGGATCGGGTTGAGTCGGCTCTGTCTGCGCCGGGCATTAGTCTGATAATCTAAAGACGCCGGGTTCGAAACCTGGCCTTGCCGCTTCTTTTGCGTAAACTCGTACTCAATGTTCGATATTATACAAGTCGGAAATTTCGGGTATGCGTGTTCTCTGACCAAGTCGCTAATTCACAAGGATTTGTAAACCTGTTTGGGAAAAAAAATTCTACACGGACGTCCAAGGTGCCAACACGGTACCAATACGGATTGATTTCATCCGTGGACATCCGGGGTGAAAATTGCGCAGATTTAATTTTCCCCGGTGCGTGCGGTAGACTGGCATAGCAGCATACATTAATTGATATGGTAATTGCGTATATGACGTAAATGGGGTGTGATCAGTGTCGTCCAGTGCCCATATTCATGAAACCCCGATAGCCAAGCAGTCCGCTAGGCCTTATCTCCTTGCTAAAATGCCAGGTTG
The DNA here is from genome assembly GCA_037951105.1 of Echinarachnius parma. Lineage (NCBI taxonomy): Eukaryota > Metazoa > Echinodermata > Echinoidea > Clypeasteroida > Echinarachniidae > Echinarachnius > Echinarachnius parma. The sequence continues at coordinate 17,414 of JBAMJV010002637.1, forward strand.
GACGATAGGTAGCGCCGAACACACGAAACTCGCTTGAGCTAGTGATCATCTTTGTTCTTCACAGACCAGTGCGCAATACACACACGCATGGGTATGTCTTTAGTATTACTGTGTGTAGATTTAGCATACACGGTGTGCTTTCTAGGCCCTTATCATATCAACCAATCAACGAGCGGCTGAGCTTCGTAGGACAATACCCAGATGAAATCTACATAGCGGGTAGCTAAATCGTAATTCATGAAACACTTCTAAAGCCAGGTGCCCACTTTGCGATCTGCGCCTAGCGATCTAGGGCGATCTTGCCCGAATAGGAGCAATCCCCTGAGATCTGTGGTTAAGTCGCCAAGTGGGCACCAATGGCCGCACCAGATCGCTGTAATTCGCGTCCGCAAGGGTGGTGTCGGTTGCGGTCCCCGGGGATTTGACATGTTAAAAAATCTGGCGACCAGGTCGGTCTCGATCGCATTCGCGGCGATCTGGTGCGGCCATTGGTGCCCATTTTGCGACTTAACACAGATCTCAGGGGATCGCTCTTATTCAGAAAAGATCGCATAGTGGGCATTGGGCTAGCGAATTTGGAATCACATCAGTTCGCAGTGAGTCAGCCTGATTCCATTGTGCACGCGATCTTTTCAATTTGGCCTCCTTGGGGTCATAGCCTGGCCCCTATTTCCACCCATTGTCAAGGAATACAATATCGAGGAATTCACGCTTGTTTGATTCTGAATTTGTTGAATTTGTTGGAATGTGTTGAATGTGTGCGCATGGCCAGTTATGGCTAGCCGTTTTAACATTTATTTCCTTTTCTTGATATCAAGAATTACCATTGCTTAACAACAACAAATCATTTCTTGATATCAACAATTCATTTCTTGATATCAAGAAAATAATTCTTGATTCTTGCAGGGCGCCTTTGTAGAGCAGTTTCACATAACTGAACATTGAATTCTTGATATCAAGAAACCACTTTCTGTTGCTAACCAATGGCAATTCCTGATTTCAAGAATTCAACTCCTGGCATCAAGAAATCCAATTCTTGATATCACGAAATCGAACTCTGGATATCATTAATTTATTTCCTGATATCAATGATTTAATTATTGATATGAAAACAGAATTCCTGATATCAAGGATTGAATTCCTGATATCAGGAAATATGAACAATTGCGCAAATGGCTTGCCATTTGTGCGATCCCGCCCGACATGCGATCGAGAACGAAATTTTGCGGTGTCCAAAACCTGGCTACCGCAACCGACACCACCCTTGCGGACGCGAGTTACAGCGATCTGGTACGGCCATTGGTGCCCACCTTGCGACTTAACCACAGATCTCGGGGGATCGGTCCTATTCGGGCAATATCGCTCTAGATCGCTAGGCGCAGATCGCAAAGTGGGCACTGGGTTTATAAAAAAAAACTCGCAAAGCGGATTATGATGTCTAGACAAGCAAGAGCGAACAATACCTGGCTATAATCATCAACCATGCACGCATGCGTGGAAATAGGGAAAATGCATTTCTCAGGTGAAGTCGCCGTGAGATCGCATAGTGGGCACCGAAAAGATCGCGTACGCAATGAGATCGGGTTGACTCGCGGCGATCTGGTGCGATTCACACCGAACCGAGATCGCTAGCAACTTGGGCTAGATCGCAAGCGCAGATCGCATAGTGGGCACTAGGCTTAACTCTAACTTTTGATACGGTTGTGGAGCAAATTTGTTCTTAGCGGGTTTTCGTGAATGTGAAAAAATTAGCTGTGTGCTAAGCCGCCATTCATCTTCACGCCTTTGTTGTGTGCCCTACAAAGCTCTACACATAATGTCTCACATGAATAGATTTCTATTCAATTAGTCTGCACCACCGATCTATTGTTGTAATCAGGCCCGTCGGAGCCGCTACGGTTGGTACGGATTCAACCGTACCACTTTTCAGCCTAAAAAAAGAGAGAAAAAGAGAGAGATGGAGAGGGAGAAGAAAAGAGTAGAGAAAAGAAGAGAGAAGGTGGGAAGATGATAAAGGTCATGTCATGTAGGCTGATCGTAGGCTTATCACCAGCTAATGGAAGAACACGAACATCGAAGTGACATAATACCTTTTTTTCCATTATTATGAAACGCATTATCATTATCATATAAACCGAAGTTTGTAACCAATCGTAAAAAGTAAATGACTTGTAAATTTATATGAAATGTGCAGTAATGAATAAATGCCGAGAAGGCGAAGGAACCTTTTGACCCCCATCTTGAAAATCACCCTTCTACATCAAGCGCATCATTTACAGATCCATCTAACCAGAAAATGTACACCAGAAACAACAGTTCTACCAGCAGAGGCGTCGATCCTGAGGGGGCAAGGGGGGCGGTCGCCCCACCAATGAAAATATTGGGGGGGCGAACATATCGTTTCGCACCCCCAATAATTCCGAAAATGAGGAAGAAAAAATCGAGTGATATAATGCCAAAGAGGGGAAAGACACATTTATCAATAATTAATCTTCAAATTAGCTGTCTTTTTAGTTTGAAAAGGACTGCAAATCTCTTTTTTTGCCGTGCGCTTTGCGCGCATACGGTTTCTCATATTGCAAGTTTCATTTCGGTTGTGGGAACTCACCTTTCCAAATGTGTTGGGCAATGTATTTTCTCAAACGCACATCTCAAACGGAGTTTATTAGACCCTCATCTATAGCACACCGTCACAGAAATGAAATAATATTATGTCTTTCGATTCTGTCCATATGCGCTGAACACAAATCAAATTGGAATATCATGTCCCCCCACATTTGAAAGTGGAGGAGATTGTCCCCCTTTATTTTTCATTATGTATGTTTGGTTCCATAGCTTATACACTTGAACACTTCATATTATGTAAAATTTCTGTCTCGGGTGTGCACCAAATCGCACAATTTCACGCCAAAAAATACAAAAGCTCCCTACTGTGGGAGGGGGACACCCCCTCCCACAACCCTCCCCCGCTCGGTCGCTTCGCTTCCTCGCAATGTCCCCCCTCCACTTTTGAGAAGTTGTTGACGCCCTTGCTTAGATTCATGGGAGCTCAAATGTCCTATACTCTAACGATGGCTCTATATTACATGATCACGTGGATCCATCTCATGCAAGGCTCAATCTTTTCCTCGCTATGCCCTTTAAAAATACGCTACGAGTAGGTTCACTATTTTATACACATTATAGGAGTTGCAAATGTCTGAAATCTAAAAGCTTCCGGGGGCTTCGCCCCCTGGACCCCATTTGGGGGACAATAGTCCCCCAAATGTGGGTGCCCCTTGACTCAGGTCTTCGAGCCATCAAGACACTTTCAATGAGCGCATAATAAGAACTTGTTTTGTAATAAGATAGATAGACTTTAGACCCCGTCTTTAGATTTTCGGGCATGCCAATGTGGGGCTTAGTTTTAGCTCTGTCAGTGTTTTTTTCAAATTTTCAAATTTTGCCCCCCCCAATCGCAAAAACGGATCGACGTCTGTCTACCAGGAGATACACATGGGATCAACAGCGTGTGTTTTAGTGGGTCCACGGGCGTATGATCTCGAGGAATAGGGGATATATCTCCCACTTTTTGATGCGGGGGTTGCCTGTATACAAGACAAACAATCCCCACTTTTTTTGGAAGTTAAATCTTGTAAAAATCTTACAAGGACAATAATTACCATACTTATAAAGTGATATTTTAAACACCAATTTCAAAACTTTCTCCACGTGGGAGGGGGCAAACCCCCTCCCCCAAGTATAGACATGCAGGGACGATGTGAGCGTATTTCTGGTGTGTGTGTAGGTTCGATTCTGTTTGTATACTATATAGCGGTCCTATCATGAGGGAGATTATTTAAGTCATGATTTCTTTAATTTAGTATTATCAAATTTCCTTCCAAGGTATGCACCAGATTGCATTATTTCAAGTCAAAATTTGCAAAAGCTCCCTACCGTGGGAGGGGGGACACCCCCCTCCCACACCCTCCCCCCTCGGGCGCTTCGCGCCCTCAGGCTTGGTCGCTCCGCTCCCTCGCAGTTGTGCCTCGCCCCCAATCCGTTGACCGTACCACTTTAAAGGGGTCCACCAGTCAAAGAACAACACACTATTATATGTTTTGGTACCGTTTTGTGATATCAAATAGATACCAAATATTTTGCAAAGGGTTGTGTAATTCATAAATAAAGCAATTAATTTCCACCACTTACGGAAGCACTACTATTTCCTGGTTCCATACGGGCCAACCATTTGCGGGTGCGCCAATGCTATTCACGCGTACGTTTGTAGACAATAGATTCCCGGGCGATTCGTTCGCTCTGCACACATTAGTCTTCGCAATTCAGACCGCATAAATGCATGCTTTAGAATGGTGATGCGTTTTCCAATTATATATATTTTTTTTTTTTGGAAACATATTTTTGTGAACTTGTTGATGGAATGGAACACTAAAGATGTTACCTTTCTTTAATAAGAATATTATTTTTGGGTGGTGGCACCCTTTAAAATTCCTTCCGACGAGCCTGGTTGTAATTGTTCGCATTTCGACTAACAATGTCGTGGAATACCAAATGCTTGTGGAATTTAAACAGATGGGTTGTCATGCTAAGTCAGGCCTTAACTACGATAGCGAATTCAGCCTATCAGCCTTTCGTGAATACCAGCTAAGCCTAGCGGACATCTAAAGGGTAATTTGATCAACCAACTAGATTATCGGGGTTTCATGAATATGGGCACAGGAAGCTTGCGCGAGGTGTAACTTTGGCGCTAGTTTTAAATCATGTGATAGGGGCGTATGGGCGTTGTTGATGCACTGTGATGTTGGGAGATTGTATGCGTGAGAGAAGGTTGACTGTTGGTGGAGCAGTTGGCTGTTAATGGTGATGTTTTTCCCGAGCCAAACACTGACATCGGCTATCGGGATGGATGCGATCACCGGCGCACCATAGGCCGTGACTCCCCGTTTCCACGCGGATATTGCAACGATGTAACTGTAAGTTTGCCGTCATACTAAACATGACTTGTTTTCTTTATTGTATGCTATAAGAAGATACCACGTCTGGAAAATAGAATATAAATGTGTATTGTGAAAGGATAGATCATTTACCGAAAACTTAATAAGATGCAAATGTTCATGAATACGGTATGCTTGTATTGTTAGTGAAGTTTTCTCCATTATTGAACGGCAATGATAATCATTTTGTGAAAATAAGTTACCTTTAAATTAAATTATCAATTAATGTGCAGAATACTGGTAGCTTTAGTCTTACAATCTTAACCGGTTTAATTTATGATAAATCATTATTTTATTAATGAATGAATCCATTAAAGGAACTGTCCACCTTTTACAAATCGTCTGAACAGTTTCCAGTAAACGGATGAGGATGAATGTAACACACACACACACACACACAAATTCAGAACAGCCCTGTAATTTGGATTCTTCGAATGAAAAATGAATGTGCCCCTCCACCAAACTATATATCGGTCAATAAAGGAGTTTATTAAACTGATTAAGCATAATATTACAACAATATTGTACTTATTCTTGTAAAGGTATTGTGAAGCCGACATTTGTAAAGGTATGTCACGGAAAAGGTCTCGAAAATGAAGAATATACAATTACATGTAGTCAGTTTTAGCGAGTTTTGGTTATTTTGTTTAGTATTCGCTTACGCCGTTGTTCGATCACAATCTGTGCGCGGGTCACGTAATGGTCACGCACAGCAACGTGGTACTCCGTGGAATGCGCCGTGAGCGAAATTTCGCACCGGCTGAATACTCGTATAATGCACAATTAAAAGCGCAGTGTCGTTTTATTATTTTGAGGTCTATAACTCTACGAAAAAGAGATTTCAAGCACTAATTTTTTCAGGCATGCTGTTAAATGACATTTTCTTTCATATAAGACAATAACCTCGCAACTTTTGAAATTTGGCTTGCAAAAGGTGGACAGTCCCTTTAATGTTTGAATTATTGGCTGCGATATATGTTTTCATAATTACTATTGTGAAATGTTATGGTCCAACATTGAAGGCATTGAGTGTAGTCATAATTACTTGGCTGATGGGATGAATGAATATAAATGTTAACCATTGTTCGCTGCAAAACAGTTCACATGATTGTGGAGATTTGTGACAATTTATCGTTCTTTTTCATATAGCCGTACCCGTAGGGTTGGACCCGCGAGGTCGTACTGAGAGGTAGTGTTACCACGCCTCCAGATGTAACTCTGTTTACGGGTGGAGAGTGTCGACTCTTCGAGCGTCGCTGATCCTGGGAAGAATGCAGTTTATTCTGCGGGTGCACTGGGCAACAGACTTCGTCAGCACGACGAGGGACCAGCCGCGCAAGCGGAAGCACCAAGCGTCGTCACCGGCAGACGAGCACTGTCGTCGCGAGCATCGTCGTAGCGAGCGTCGTCATAGCGAGCATCTTCGTCACGGGCAACGTCATCGCGAGCATCGTCGTCACGCGTACTCGAGCTTAGTTCACGCATCGTCGCGACGGAGGTCCATGTGTTCAGACTATACAGATAAGAGGTTTTTTATGCTTATTATAATTGTTGGCCAGCACACATTATGTGCTTCATAGATTACAGTAAGGCATTTGACTGTGTAAGCCACCATCAAATGTGGGACACAATGAACAAAATTGGATTCCCAAGTCACATAGTAGAACTGATCAAGAATCTTTATCGGGACCAAGAAGCTACAGTGAGAACTAGTAGTGGGGATACAGAATGGTTTGAAATTGGCAGAGGTGTTCGTCAGGGTTGTATACTGTCGCCAAACCTTTTAAATGTTTATTCTGAGGACATCATGAGAAATGCACTAGAGGGGTTCAATGGAGGAGTGAAGTTCGGAGGTACAAAGATCACGAACCTGAGATATGCAGATGACACCACTCTTATTTACAGCAGCAGAGAGTAACTCATTGACTTGTTACAACACATCAAAAAGGCAAGCGAAGAGAGTGACATTTTCTTGAACACCAAGAAGACGAAAATAATGGTAGTTGACAGAGACAGTAACAACAATGATTTCATTATAGATGGAAAGAAGATCGAAGTGGTCAATCAGTTTGAATACTTGAGCTCTATAATCAACAGCAAAGGAGAGAGCACCACGGATATAAGAATAAGACTAGCAATTGCAAGATCGACAGTACAGCAATATGTCTCACATCTTGAAGAGCCGAAGCCTTTCACACAGCCTAATAGTTCGACTTCTCTGTGCAACTGCATTCTCCATTGCTACCTATGGATGCGAGTCTTGGGCCATGACAAAGAATGACAGAAAAAGAGTTGACGCTTTTGAGATGTGGTGCTACAGAAGACTTTTGCAGGTGTCATGGAAAGAAAGAAAGATAAATATGTGGATCCTGAACAAGATTGGTACAGACTTATCTATCAGAAGGGGAATTATGGAGAGGAAACTAAAGTACTTTGGGTACATCGTTAGGATAAGTGAAGGAGTTGCATGGCGTGCTCTCGTGAAGACCACAGCAGCGCTATACAGCGCCACCTGAACTTGATGATGATGATGGCCAGCACACAGTGATTTAAAGGACTTTGAAGTTATTCGATTATGATTATTCTTTTGTTTTTTTCTTTGTGGAGGGAGAAAGAATAAGTATATACATTGTAGGCTTGTGAAGTCTTTACTTTGTGTTTGTTTTTGTTAGAAAGACGTTTATCGTCTTATTACGCATTCTCAGCGAGATGCTTTAACCTGTTGAATTGTTTGCAGTAAAGAGTTTTAATAATGCTTAAAATTATATAGAATATTGTTACAAGTCTCTGAGCTTGAGACTATGATTTAATGATTTCAGTCAATAAATTAATTTTGACTATACACATTGTGTGAAAGATATTCTTTATTTCGTGCGTACACTCGTAAATTCCAAAATATCCAATATGTTTTTATTGCTTAATGGCAAATTACGAGGGGCTGGGGGGGGGGGGGGGGGCACGTGCCCCCGTGCCCTCCTTAGCTTAGCCTTTAGTCAAGGCTCTATATGGCTTTGAGATTATCTATGCGATCGCGAGCTAGCTAGCTGTGACAAAGCTAGAGCTATACGGCACGGGGTCAGCAAGCGGGACTAACTGGCTCACGTAATTGTTCATATAGCGCGAGAGTCTTGACTATCCTTAGCTATGCCACTAAGGTGGCTTTTGTTTTTTGGTTTTGGTTTTGTTTATCGATGGTTTGAAAATGTTTATGCACCCAAAACAAAATAATAATAATAATAATAACAATAATGAAAATATAAAAAACAAAAAAAATTAATGAGAAGAATGAAATAATATTTAGTTATTGGCGAAAATATTCAAATTGAATGAACCGCCAATAAACTTTAAACAACAACAACAACAACAACTAATAACTGGGATAAATCTTAAAGGGGTAGTACAGTTTTGGTAAGGCTGAGCTTTAGTAACCAAAACCTGCACAATAACATTACAAACTAATAGTTATAACTCCACCATGCTCGAAAGGTATAGAAAATTACAAACGACTAAGTAAGAAGCCTGTTATCATTCAAAAAGAGCCATTAAAACACAAGAGGGCGCTCTCTAAAAAACATTTGTTTCAAACATTTTTCATACACAATTATGCAAGTGATGTTTTGTTGAAATAATGATTAAATAGAGACATCGTCGAATAAATCTGGGCCCCAGATTTATTCCGATCGGATATATTGATTGATATTTTAGCCGTTTCTGTACCGATTTTGATCAAATAAAGTTTATTCTGTCATCTAAATTGTATGCTCTTTCAAATTTTACACTCACTTTTTCTTTATCTCACAACCAAATTATTTCGTGCAGCGCCCTCTATACCAAAACTTAACTACCCCTTTAACGTCTCTGGAAACAAACATTGGTTTATTGCTGATGATGATAGTTTTTCAAGTAATTCATGATTTCCTCTTCACATTTCTTCACTTTATAGCGCCAGCATGTTGAGGTCTGGGTTATCACGTCAAAGATGTATATACATGAAGGTTCGTGATAGAGACGACATGATTCCGTCCTGATTAATATATGCAGATGGAGGGCGTTTGTACACATTAACATTACTGTATGATCAGAGAAGTAAATACTTAACTGATGAGGAATTATAATTCGTCACAATGCATTTATCCATTGATTACTGCAACCCGTTGCTCCAAGTATTGACGCTTTTAAATCATAACATATACAGGCGAACGGGTTAATGTTTTCTTGTCATGTATTAATGCTATAGATCCGCACAGTATAGCCATCGACACGCTGCGGGGTCGAATCTATTGGTCCGATGATTTGTTACCAAAGATAGAATCGGCAAACCTCGACGGGTCAGACCGAAGAGTACTGATCAACTACAGCGAATACACGGCCCGTGGTATTGCAGTTTCAGAGCTATATTCGTGAGTAAAAACAAATAATGATAATAATAATAATAATAATAATAATAATAATAATGATAATAATAATTATCATAATCCTAATAATACGTTTTGTTTACCCATGTAGAGTAGCCTCTTAAAGGGATCTAGTAACATTGTCCATGTTGTCCAAATCCTCAAAATCCAATTTGAATTCTAGCGATTCTGTCATTCATTGTTGTATTCGTAGTAACAAAAAAGGCATTGGACAGGTTTTCTTGTTTAACTTGCCCTTTCGTTTATAAAAGATATACATTTATTAATGATTATTTGTCGATTTGCCGATTTGCCGATTATTTGTCACAAAAGAATCGGCAAACCTCAAGGCAGGCCCCATGGTATTGCAGTTTTTGACCTATTTTCGAGAGTAATACAAATAATAATACAAATAATATAAATGATAAGAATAATAATAATAATAATATAAATAATAATACAATATTAATAATACTACTTTTAATGATAATAATGATAATAATAATAATATTAATAATAATATTTATGATAATAATACAAATAAAAATAAAAAGTTTTGTTTACCCATTGTTGGTTTCGTATGACATATATGCACATTCTATAAATTCAAGTCTAGGCTTTTCAGCCAGGTCAGAGCAGCATCTGTTGTCTGATGAATCCTCTCAAAACTATCAGGGAAACATCGGAGAGGGCAGTCATTTACCACATGCTGCACTGTCTGGTCTGGGTTCCCGCAGTCACATGCAGGGCTGTCTTTCATTTTCCATCGATGGAGATGATGGGCTGACCTTGCATGGAGTGTTCTTATCCTATTCAGAGTCACTCATTGCTTTCTGGGGAGGTTGAAGCCTACTGGCTCTGACGTAGGGTCCTGTACAAGGTCTTGATTAGGGAAATAGGATTCCGCCCAGGTTTTGCGCTATACTCCTTTTAGGTCGAACTCTTCAAGAGACTTCGCAGAAGACCAAAAGGGTGTTCGTGATTTAAGGCGCATGTTCGGTAGGTTCCCTAGGTCCTCGTGGATAGGTAGGTCTGGGTTGATGGAGGTGTGGTGTAGTTCCTGTCTGTGTACTCGAGGGGAGCAATGTGGGAGAGAGCAGGTAGCCATTGAAGAGGTGTTGACTTGAGAGTGCCAGTAATTATTCTCATTGCTGAGTTTAAGATGACATCTACCTTCTTGGT
>JBAMJV010002638.1:0-47107 GCA_037951105.1 Echinarachnius parma
AATACATTCAAAGTAATGTTATGGCATCGGTTGAAAATGTATTTTAAATACAAATATTTTTGGCTCTGATTAATTAGTGTTATGAGAATATATTCGAATGTAAAAAATGTTTTAGTGTTATGTGGCTATGTTTTTAGACTATTTATATTTTATTTATGGTTTATAATGTTGACACACCTGTATACTGATTTGCCATAACTATTCAACTTTGTCTTTATTGTTTAGTTTGTATGCGTAAAGCAAATTTAGACCCTTGGCGGTACACATCTTATTCCAAAGAAAATCCTGTTTATCATATGGTTTATCTATATTTCAATTTAATTTTAGTTGGGGTGGGGGAACGGCTAAGAATAGTTTAGATAAATCTATGCCAAAGTCTTTTCATACCAGATGCATATTATTTTATAGTGCATGTGCACAACTCTACTGTCATCGGCAATGCGATATGAAATATATCATAATTTTGTGTGATTCTTTGCATTCTTTGGAAGTCAGGCTAGCAAGAAAATGTATACAATTTTCACTGAATATTATGAGATTCAACATGTTGGAATGTGCACAGTGTGTCACATCACTGCCACGGCAACCAACCCGCAGGTCCAATGTTCGATTAGTCTATACTTGAAATGCAATGCCAACTCTTTTCGGGTGATCCTTTGATTATTGAATGTTGAGCGAAATCCCAGGTTCATCTCGACGTTAACATGTTGCTTAAGTGAACTGGAAGGGTTTTGTACAGAGTATATTTGAATGTTAGACTATCGAAGGGAACGGGTTAAGTAAGAATGTGCCAACAAAGGTACGCTGATGAATCCGTTAGTCGTTTATTCTGATACGAAGTGGGTTATTATACATTTCCAAAGGCATGCATGTTTATATGACAAGCATATTTTCATATTAACAGCCAAGGAGATATATTTCGGATTAGCATCATGAATGCCTTCATCATGACTTGTCCAACACTGCAAACCTGTAAAAAGGGATGGAAGGCGGATGAGGCGTAGTCCGGTACACCTCACAGCCCATCACCCCCTCACCAGCCCTGCCAGCAGATCTATCATACATCCTTCTTCAGTTACCACCCCTCTCATACATCAGCTCTCCCACCCCTTCTGATCGCATACTATATCCCACATACGTCTCCCGTGTCATTGCATGAACAACCCTCTCATTTATCCCCATCCTACAGCCCTCTTAGTCTCTTACCCTGATCCTCACAAAAACCGCCTGGCAGCCAACATTACATGGGCTTGACAAACAATGGATAACTTAGAAGTTAAATATTGCATCAAACAAAGTAAACGTGTAACGTACCGGAGACATAAACGACTGAAATAAAATTATCTATGCCATATATTGTCGATTTTCTATGCATTTAAGATATAACTTTACGACGTTATCAATCGAATACAAATTATATTAACAACGGGTACTCTACAAGCAAATGATCAGAATGAAAACATTATTTGTTGTTATATGGTTGTGCTTATAGATCGATATTATTTAAACAATGATAATTTCTTACAAATGACACTTCATGAGGTTAGTGTAGGATTGTACTGCATAAATTATGTTTGCAAATACATGTAGTTACGACCCAAAACGACATACCTCTCAGATCATTGACCGTCGAATGCAATTATATCTGGACGTATGCCAGAATATTCGTTTGTGTAAGTTATCATTTAAAAGTCAAACTGATCGTGCGCTGGAAATAAAACTACCGCCAAATCCACAATTATTCTTAAAAAAATGAAATCATAAATCATGCATACCTTGTATTATATATCTACTTTGGGAAATAATTTGGGCCATTTGGTTTGCAGTTCTGGATGTACGTTTATATCATAACTTGTTACGGCAATGTTTTATTGCCTTTTGCACATATCAAACGGGGTTAAACTTTTAAAATATCTGTGACTTTAGTATACTTTGATTTACCCGTTGTTTAAAGGGGTAGTACAGTTTTGGTAATGCTCAACCCTAGTAACTAAACATGGACAGTAACATTATAAAAACTAATAGTTTTAACTCCACCATGCTCGAAAGGTATACAAGATTACAAACGACTAAGTAAAAAGCCCGTTATCATTAAAAAAAGAGCCATTAAAACACAAGAGGGCGCTTTCTAAAAAGGCATTGGTTTCAACCATTTTTCATAGAAAAGTATGCATTTGATGTTTTATTGGAATAATGATTAAATAGAGATCATCAACAACTATTTAAAAAAACACTTTTGAAATTTTTTGAAATAGTGCAAGCATTTTTATAATTTTTAGAAAAATCGTCTAATTATTTGGGCCACAAATAATTATTAGTTCAGATATATTTATTGATATTTCAGCCATTTTGGGGTCGATTTTGACCAAATAAAGGTTATTCTGCCATTAAAATTGCATGTTCTTACAAATTCAGCACTCAGTTTTTCATTACCTCACAAAAAAGTTGTGATGTGCAGCGCCCTCTCTTCCAAAACTAAACTACCCCTTTAATGGTGGCAGTTGGGTTCCACTTTATTGGCAACAAACAAACGAAGAAACAAAATTGTATCTGTATGTATATTTCTATAATATACTTCCCCACCCCCAACAAGAGTGTCTTTAACCACTATACTAGAATAATCATCATCGATGTTGCAATTACCAAATGAACATACTACTCGACAGACTGAGAAAAAAGTATGCAGGAATACACTTACCGTCGTCAGGTCAGCTGCAAACTCGTTGATCTCAGAAGATGGATAAAAAAGTTGTATTTATTAGGTCTGAATCAGGATACTACAACACCAGGTGAGCAATTAAAACTGTCAGATTTCACTGGCGTGAAAACAAAAACATCTCGAATAGGTGGAATAAAGCTAAACGTGTCGAATCGAACAGAAAATGTGAAGAAGTATTGAGTTACTCGTGTTTATAACCCAACCGCGAAATATTGTGTTAAAGTCTGGATTTGTATAATCTATATCAAGTTAGAGAGTGCCACAAACAGAAACAAACATGTATAAAGTCTGATTAAAAAACACATTTAGAATAGTTGCAATACAGTTGGATGTGCGATAAGTAGTATAACTAGTTACGATGTGTACTGAGACAACACATATTAAGAAATCTTTACCGCAATAGTTTTCAACTCCTTAAAAACTGTTATTCCATATATGATGAAATAACAGGACGATAATTTGACAACCCGTCATGCCTCGGTCTTGAGTTATAATGAGCAACTTATTTTCCGTCCGCCTATATAATAATACAAACTGGCGGGAACAATAACGCAATGGGCGTGATCACATGCAGCTTCAACTAAGATTGGCTTAACTCTTCAAGTGCTGGACTACTATAGTGGTTGCAATGTATACAATAGTTATACTAATGTATAGAGTAGTATGACACCAGATCTAGTGTGCAAAGTATTTATCTCAGATATCATAACCAATCAGGAGTGGCGTGAATGATGTCATATTTTGTGAGCGGTAAATCAATATCAAATACAAATACAATATTAATGGGCGTGTAGTGTATGGTTAACTTCTTGCATACAGTGCCGATGGTCGGTGGTTGCGAGTTAACGTGTATAATATGTTGGGGGAATTTTGAAGCGATGACATTAGCCCAGTAAGAAGTCAATCAGTCAGTAATCGCGTGATGCTTTGCAAACGTTTTCAAAAATGTGGAACATATCTAGGTTGATATTATGACATATGGGATCTCTTCAAACAAACCTCTCCAATATTCCTCCTGTGATGTCTGCATAAAGTTCACAGATCCGGGACAAAAGCTGCTCTCATACACGATATTGAGTTAGATTCGATACAATTTAATTCCAAAATATGGTACGTCCGTACAATCATGTTCCATATAGAAATATATACGAATTTACATAATGTTTTAACCAGGAATCAACGTTTCATAGTCCCCAACTATCGTCAACTTGGTTAGCCTAAGCTAAGGTATCTTCTAAGTTAACCTTAGTTAACAACTAAAATATATTGTGTATAATTGTTAACCACGCCATCCAAAATAGACTTATCAAGGAACTAAGCCAGGAGGGTTTCATAAATATGGGGCCTCGTCTCTATATTGAGCTCCGAAGCTTGATGACCACATGGTTATGTTTGTAACTTTGAATGTCAGTCAGGTGCATAGCCGGATACCTTCAAACAACTATGCTATGTCTATCATTTATTAATCTCTTTTTAAGTTAAGATACCTGGAAATTGGAATCCTGGCTGGAATAGAAAAGTATAACTATGTAATAATATTACTATCGTTTTATACATCGTCTACTCTGATTGAACGCCATTTCTTAGCGCTTTAGAGTGTTATTATTTCGGTCATCGGAAAAACAAACATTGACAACTTGCACTTGAAGTGCTCTTTCTCAACTCCCCGGGGAGTATGTTAGCATGTTTAGTCAGGAACCATACTATAAATGTTCACATTCTGATATTTACCAATTTGCAACCGACTATTGCTAAACAAAAACAGACTTATTACATGACCTCAAAGACACTTTGTTATAATGAAAAGGAACATTTCATCATAAACAATTTCACCTAGTCCATAATGAACAGAAGTATCACTGTGTTTTTGTTTTGTTTTCATCGATATGCATACAGACCAGTTCTCGTTAAAAATAATACATTTTGAAGTTTAATTTCATCCTCATCCTTGCAGCCTTTGGTGCATGTGTCGACAATCTCAGTGAGGAGGAGCCTTACACACTAAAATACGTTGACCCTTCATCAAAATTTGAAGACGTTCATAAAGCTACAGTATAATCATTTTTCAAAAAACATACCTCTGTTTTATCAAGTGATTTAATGGCATCGGTTGAAAAATTCATTTTAAATACAAACAATATAAAAAGAAATTATGGCTGTGTTTATGCAGTGTTACGACGAAAATGGCAATATAATTTGTTCGAATGCAAACAATATTTATTGCTATGTGGCTATGTTTATAGATTATTTACATCTTACTTAGGGCGTATTATGTTGATACACCGTCCTGTACAATGATATGCCATAACTATTTTACTTTTTCTTTATGATTTAGTATGTCTGCGTAAAGCAAATTTAGACCATTGGCGGCACACGTCTTATTTCAAAGAAGACCCTATTTATCATATGGTTTATCTATATTTTAATTAAATTCATGCTGGGGTGGGGGGGGGGGGGGGGGGGGGGGGGGTCAGTTTGGGTATAGAGGGCGCTGTAAGAAATAATTATTTGTGAGATAATGAAAAACTGAGGGTAAAATTTGAAAGAGCATACAATTGTAATGACTGATGAACTTGATTTGATAACAAAACGGTTCAGAATTCAGAAACGGCTGAAATATCAATAAATATATCCAATCGGAATAAATCTGCACCCAAGATTTATTTCATGATTTGCTTACAATTTTAAAAATGCTTAAACTTGTTCACAAATGTTCAAAAAAGGTTATTAAATAGTTGGTGAAGAGCTCTCTATTTAATCATTATTTCAACAAAACATCACATGGATACTTTTGTATGGACAATGGTTCAAAGGAATAATTCTTTACAGAGCGCCCTCTTTTGTTTTAATGGCTTTTTTTTTAATGGCATTAGGCTTTTTACTGAGTCGTTAGTAATTTTCTAGATCTGCAGGAGTTATAACTGTTAAGCCCGGCGCAGACAGAGCCGACTCGACCCGATCCGACTGGTTTCAATCAGGCTAGAGGTGGGCCCGGTCGGTCTGATCCTTTTTATCGTGTTGAATTGGCCTCAAATAGCATCCGACTGTCTTTCGACTGGCAAAATGTGTGTCGCAAGGCACTGAAAACTGAGCCGATCCGAATGAAAACCAGTCGAATCGCGTCGAGTCGGCTCTGTCTGCAGAGGGCTTTAGTGTGCAATGTCATTGTGCATGTTTTGGTTAATAAAGCTCAGCCGCACCAAAACTGTACTACCCATTTCAGCATAGTAAGAATAGTTTAGGTAAACCAATATTGCCAAAGCCTTTTCAGACCACATGTATTATTATTCTATATTGCATGTGCACTGTCATCGACATTGCTAAATGAAATACATCATAATTTCTTGTGATTCTTTACAATCTGTTAACGTCAGCCTTGCAAAAATAAATACAGTTTTCACTAAATGTGATTAGGTTCAAAATGTTGGAATGAACCGATAATGTGCACATTATACATTTGTTCATACTAACCAGCAGGTCACAGGTACGACTTGTCTATATTTTATTGAAATGTAATGCTATCTTTACGGGGATCCCTTGATTATTAAATGCTGAACACTATCATCTGAACACGTTCATCTCGACGTCCATATTTTTAGTACATTCCTGTTAGTGTGCATGGATTGGTTGTTGCCAATTCCAGCAGCCGTGTCCAGCCGCCCGGTCAGCAGGCTTATCCCGCATCATTGTCAAGTAACCACCCAGGCCTCTCATACAGCCACTTTCCCACATATCTCTCCCACAACCCTCTCAAACAGCCCCTAGTAACATTAATGGGGGCTGTTTGAGAGGGTTGTGGAATTACATGTGTTTCATAATATACAGGCTTCGCCCGTTACATTTGCATGAAACAACAACCTACTTAGACACCCCCATTGTACAGCCCCCATTAAAATCCCCCGTCGCATACTCCCATCCTACGGCCCCTTCTAATACCCCATCTCATATCTCCATCCTACAGCCTCCTTCCCCAGCCTCCATCCCATTCCCCATCATACAGCCACTATCCCATACCCCCAGCCTACAGACCCCGTCACACAGCCCGCATCTCTTACCCCCATCATACAGTCCCCTTCCAGAAGTCCCCATCCCACACACCCATCCTACAGCCCCATCCCATACCCCCATCCTTCAGCCCTCTCCCACAACCCCCATCCCACACACCCATCCTACAGCCCCATAACAGCACCAACCAAAACAATACACGGGGGCGACGGGCGGTTTCGCCCCCGATACCTTTTTATTTTATTTATGTTTTTATATATTTGTTTACATCTTTTTGCATGATCGGAAAGCGCCAGAAACGTACCAATCATGGCATAATCGGATAGATCACATCATGATAACCATTTATTAGACCCTTGAGCAGTGAAAACGATGTAAAAAAAGAGCCCCTGTGAGCCCCCAAATAGCCCCCGTGAATAATTTCACGAGGGCGTTTTTCTCCCTCCATGTCTTTAACCGCGAAGTAAATAGTTAAAGTTTACATCCCTTAACCAATCACAAGTAGATGACGCCATATTGACAGAGCATGAAATGTTATATAAATCATAGTTGAGCCATGGAAAGCCTAAAGGGGCGTGTATCCCATGTTACAATATATCGCACGGTGCAAACTATAATGCAGTCGGCACTGTAAGATGAAAGTATTATTATCATGGATAGTTTTCAGAAATTTGTCCACTTTGGAGGTCAGCTAGGTTTATCATGACAGTACCCTTTTTCTCAATGTCTGTATAAGGTTAAAATCCCTGGGGTGCTACAATAAAGTGAAAGATGAGAAAAGCGGGTCATACAGGCGGGAACGCCAGCATTTTATTGAGATTGAGTTAACCCGTAGAATACTTGTAATAATACATTAATAATGTATGTGGTCATTTGTATATTTCATGCACAAATTACACCACCGATAGGATTAGTGTTAAACTTGCTTTTCGTAAGCGACCATGAGTTATGTGATTAATGTTATCATAGCAGTAAAAGTTATATCAATAAATTAGTCCTGAGAAGCCCAAGGGGCGTATTATAGTTAACGTCTATTCAAGCCAGATGTATGATAATTATGCTGCATCTTACAAACTGTGACTGCATCGACGCGTTTATAACTAAGTGTCCGTTTATAATTACCTGTACCTGTGATATTTTGCTAAACTTGCACAAATTAGCCAAACTTGAGTGGTGTTTACATTTTCTCAATGTATGTACAGTGATAGAAACCTGATATCAATATGCCTAACAATGATGTGCACAGTTCACAATACCACCTATCTCCGAAACCGATGGTTTCAGGTTCGATTTCCAACGGAAATAAATTGTTGCTCCTTCCGAGGTATTTACTTTATATCTAATCAGTGTCCTTATTATTAAAAAATATAATACATTCAGAATATGTATTATCTCGACTGATGCCTAACATCCAAGTTGATGTTGTCTTATATTGTGTGCCAGTGGTATAAGTTTTGTTTCTAACCATATATACATCATTGTGCAGTGCCTGTGGGGATAATTACTAGCTCTTGGTTGTTATGTTCCTCAAAACTTTACCTTTATTTTAGCATTTCTAACAATTTTCCTCATTCGGTTCGAAATAAGAAACAAAATGCAAAAACAAACAAAACCAAAACCACAATATCGCATGCCCTTTATAGCCGTCTAGATTGGGACTCGAAACTTTGACGACGTTCATAAAGTTATAATTATTTTTCAAATAACATAAATCTGTTTTATTAAGTGATTTAATGGCATCGGTTGAAAAAAGAAATGTTCAATACTGTACAAACAATACACAAAATGTTTATAGCTCTATATATGCAGCGTTACGACGTAAATGGCAATATATTCGAATGCAAACAATATTTAGTGTTAAGTGGCCGCGTTTATAGACTATTTACATTTTTGTTTATGACTTATAATGTTGATACAACTGTACAATGATATGCCATAACTAATCGAACTTTTCTTTATGGTTTAGTATTAATAATTTGATCTAATGTAGACCCTTGGCGGCACACATCTTATTTCAAAGAAGACCCTGTTCATTATATGGTTTATCTATATATGTATTTAAAGGGATAGTTCAGTTTTGGTATAGAGAGCGCTACACAAAATAATTGTGTATGAGATAATGAAAAACTGAGTGTCAAATTTGAAAAAGCGTACAATCTAAACTTTTTTCGATCAAAGTCTGTTCAGAAATTACTGAAATATCCATAAACATAACCGTTTGTAATGATTGTGGGGCCCCGCAATAATTCAATAATTTTGAACCAGCCGTTAAAAAAATGTAAAAAATGCTTCCTCTTTTCAAAAATATACAAATGAGGTTTGTCAATAGTTGTTAATTATATCTCTATCTAATCACTACTTCAACAAAACATCACTGCACAATATTTCATTTAAAATGGTTGAAACCAATCAGTAATACACAGCGCCCTCCTGAGTTTTAACACCTCTTTTTAAATGATAACAAGCTTTTTACTTAGTAGTGTGTAATGTTGTATTCCTTTCGAGCATGGTTAGAGTTATAACCACGAGTTTGTAAAGTCATGGTGCAGATTTCGGTTACTAAATTTTACCAAAACTGTACTCTCTTCAGGGAACGGGTTTTAAGAATGTACCAACAAAGGTACGTTGATGAATCCGTTAGTTGTTTATTCTGATACGAAATGGGTATTAATACAGTCATTCCAAGGCATGCATGTTTATATGACAAGGATTTTTGTTCTTCTTATTAACAGCAAGGAGATATATTTTTGATTAGCATAATGAAAGGCCTTCATCATGAATTGTCCAACATTGCAAACCTGTAAAAGGGGGCGAAATGAGGATAATGCGGTCCCACACCCTTCACCACCAGCCCTGTAAGCAGACACATACATCCGTCATCAGTGAACACTCTCATACATCAGCTTTCCCGCCTCCTTCTCGCCTACTATTTCCCACTGACGTCTCCCATGACATTGCATGAACAACCCACTCCGGGCTAAAGCCCCCATTCCATGCCCCTTCCTACAATCTCCTTCCCCCAGCCTTCTCCAAAAATACCGCCTGACAGCCACGAATATATGTATACGGAGCGTGACAAATAATGGAGAACTTTGACGTTAAATACTGCATCAAACAAGCGTGTAAAGTACCGGAGATATAAACGCATGTAATCAAATTATTAATGGCACAATTGTCGAATTTCTACGCATTTAAGAATATAACTTAACGACGTTTACAATCGAATACAATTATATTAACTGTGGGTACTCTACATACAAATGATCAACATGAAAACACTAGTTTGTGTTATATGGCTGTGTTTATAGGATGATAACCTTTAAACAATGATTATTTCTAACAAATTACACTATATGAGGTTATTGTAAGACTTTATTGCATTAATTAAGTTTGCAAATAGTTACGACCCATAACGACACACCTCTGAGATCATTGACCCTCGCATACAATATCTGTACGCTTTCCAGAATATTCGTTTTTGGAAAGTATCATAATAAAAGTCAAACTAATAGTGCGTTATGAATAAAACTCCCGCCAGATTCATAATTATTTGTAAATAAATGAAATCATAAAGCAAGCATCCCTTGTATATTAAACTTAATTTGATACGTTATTTGGGTCATTTGGTATTCAGTTCTGGGTGAAAGTTATATCATAACGTTTGACGGCAATATTTGATTGCCTTTTGCACACATCAAACGGGGTTAAACTTTTAAAATATCATAATTTAGTGTGATTTTTGACAATCTTTGAAAGTCAGCCTAGCAAAATGTTGGAATGCACCCTTATGCTACAGTCACAAATGATCCGATTTGGTCTACGGCGCCCGTACGATGCCACTTTTAGGTGAAATCTTGCGGGAATCTTGCGGCGCCCACACGGGTGCCGTGGCTATCGTACGGTCGCCGTTGCATTTTTCCTCGCCGTACGATGTCAAAAATGTGTTAACGCGGAGTTAAAACAAAAATAGGATCGTACGATTTTTTACTTGCCGTAAGCCCGTAGACACAGCGTAGAGAGCATCGCACGGGCGCCACAAGGACATCGCACGGGCACAGCACGGACATCACAGCCTTTTTTTTTCTTTCGAATATCGTACAATTTTGAGACAGAAAATTTGGCCACTCAAATCGTACGGGTACCGTGGAGTCACCGTAAGAGACCGTAAGGCACCCGTACGGGCACTTAGTTTGTGTTCACGGGGGCCGTGCGATTTATGTTTTATTTTAAGACAAAGGTCATCGTACGGGGCCCGGAGAATATGTGACTGCTACTCTAAAATACCACAGACATCGTACGATATCACGATTTCCCAAAATTATAGAAAATCCGCCGTAGGGAGAAAAATCGTACGGCGCCCGAACCATTTGTGACTGTAGCAATAATTTTGGTCACACCACTGTCCCGTCAACCAACCCGCAGGTCCCAGGTTCGATGTGTCTACTTATTAAAATACAATGCCAAATCCCTTGATTACTGAACCTTGAACAATAATATCCCACGTCCTCTCGACGTCTTTGTTAAAATGTTGCTTACGGGAATCGAGAGGGTTTTGATCAAAGTCTATGTGCGTTTCAGAATCTCGAAGAGAACGGGTTAGGGTTATTGTACCATCACAGGTACGTTTAAGAATCCGTTGATATGAATTGAGTTATACATTTCCAAGGCATGTATGTTTATATGAAAAGCGTTTCTTTTTGTCTTATTAACAGCAAGGAGATATATGAAGAGCTTAATTCCGAAAGGCACTAAATCCACTTTTTCAACTTTTGAGAAAAACAGGTTTCTCTGTCCCACTGTGTACACATCCTTATGGGAATATGAAAATTAAACTTTCCATATTTTGACTTTGATCGTGTAAATTGTCCTTAAATTAAGATTTCTAGATACCTACGTGGCTTATACATGAAGTAAAATCGTGAACGTAATTATTATGTTAAGTTGATTTAGCGCCTTTTGGATTAGCATAATTAATGCCTTCAGCATAATTTGCCCAACATTACAGACTTTTAAAATGGGATGGAATGAACATGAGGCGTGGTCCCGCACCCGTCACAACCTGCCCTGTCATCAGACCTAGTCATCCTTCTTCAGTGATCACCCCTTTCATTCATCAGCTTTCCCACCTCCTTCTGATCGCATACTATATCCCACATACGTCTCCCGTGGCATTGCATGAACAACACTATCCTATATCCCACAGACGTCTCCCGTGGCATTGCATGAACAACCCTCTCCTGTATCCCACAGACGTCTCCCGTGGCATTGCATGAACAACCCTCTCCTGTATCCCACAGACGTCTCCCGTGTCATTGCATGAACAACACTATCCTATATCCTACATACGTCTCCCGTGGCATTGCATGAACAACACTCTCCTTTATCCCACAGACGTCTCCCGTGGCATTGCATGAACAACACTATCCTATATCCCACAGACGTCTCCCGTGGCATTGCATGAACAACCCTCTCCTGTATCCCACAGACCTCTCCCGTAGCATTGCATGAACAACCCTCTCCTGTATCCCACAGACCTCTCCCGTGGCATTGCATGAACAACACTATCCTATATCCCACAGACGTCTCCCGTGGCATTGCATGAACAACCCTCTCCTGTATCCCACAGACCTCTCCCGTGGCATTGCATGAACAACACTATCCTATATCCCACAGACGTCTCCCGTGGCATTGCATGAACCACCCTCTCCTATATCCCACAGACGTCTCCCGTGGCATTGCATGAACAACACTATCCTATATCCCACAGACGTCTCCCGTGGCATTGCATGAACCACCCTCTCCTATATCCCACAGACGTCTCCCGTGGCATTGCATGAACAACACTATCCTATATCCCACAGACGTCTCCCGTGGCATTGCATGAACAACCCTCTCCTATATCCCACAGACGTCTCCCGTGGCATTGCATGAACAACCCTATCCTATATCCCACAGACGTCTCCCGTGGCATTGCATGAACAACCCTCTCCTATATCCCACAGACGTCTCCCGTGGCATTGCATGAACAACACTATCCTATATCCCACAGACGTCTCCCGTGGCATTGCATGAACCACCCTCTCCTATATCCCACAGACGTCTCCCGTGGCATTGCATGAACAACACTATCCTATATCCCACAGACGTCTCCCGTGGCATTGCATGAACAACCCTATCCTATATCCCACAGACGTCTCCCGTGGCATTGCATGAACAACCCTCTCCTATATCCCACAGACGTCTCCCGTGGCATTGCATGAACAACACTCTCCTTTATCCCACAGACGTCTCCCGTGGCATTGCATGAACAACACTATCCTATATTCCACAGACGTCTCCCGTGGCATTGCATGAACAACCCTATCCTATATCCCACAGACGTCTCCCGTGGCATTGCATGAACAACCCTATCCTATATCCCACAGACGTCTCCCGTGGCATTGCATGAACAACACTATCCTATATCCCACAGACGTCTCCCGTGGCATTGCATGAACAACCCTATCCTATATCCCACAGACGTCTCCCGTGGCATTGCATGAACAACCCTCTCCTATATCCCACAGACGTCTCCCGTGGCATTGCATGAACAACACTATCCTATATCCCACAGACGTCTCCCGTTGCATTGCATGAACCACCCTCTCCTATATCCCACAGACGTCTCCCGTGGCATTGCATGAACAACACTATCCTATATCCCACAGACGTCTCCCGTGGCATTGCATGAACAACCCTCTCCTATATCCCACAGACGTCTCCCGTGGCATTGCATGAACAACCCTCTCCTATATCCCACAGACGTCTCCCGTGGCATTACATGAACAACCCTCTCCTATATCCCACAGACGTCTCCCGTGGCATTGCATGAACAACACTATCCTATATCCCACAGACGTCTCCCGTGGCATTGCGTGAACAACCCTTTCTTGTATCCCCATCCTACAGCCCTCTTAACCTAATCCAAAACAAAAAACCGCCTGACAGCCAACAATATATGAGCTTGACAAACAATGGAGAACTTTGAAGTTAAATATTGCATCAAACAAAGTAAACGAGTTAAGTACCGGACACATAAACGACTGTAATAAAATGATCTATAATTGTCGAATTTCTACGCCATTAAGAATAATTAACTTCACGAAGTTTACAATCGAATACAATTTTATTAAATGCAGGTACTCAGATACAAATGATTATAATCAAAAGACTATTTTGAGTTATATGGTTGTGTTTATAGAATGATTATATATATTTAAACAATGATTATCTCTTACAAATGCCACTATAATTATGAGTTTATTGTAGGATTTTATTGCATTAATTATGTTTGCAAATAGTTACGACCCATAACGACACACCTCTGAGATCATTAACCGTCGCCTACAATATCTGGATGTTTGCCAGTATATTCGTTTTTGGAAATTATCATATATCAGTCAAACTAATCGTGCGCTGAAAATAAAACTACCGCCAAATTCACAATTATTCTTAAATAAATGAAATCATAAATCATGCATACCTTGTATAATATACCTACTTTGGAACATAATTTGGGCCATTTGGTATGCAGTCCTGGATGTAAGTTTATATCAAAACTTGTTACGGCAATGCCTTTTTGCCTTTTGCACATATCAAACGGGGTTAAACTTTTAAAATATCTGTGCCGTTAGTAAATTTATATTTAGTAATAACATTGTCCACATCCTCAAAATTCAATTGGAATTCTAGCGGTTCTCTCATACCTTGTTGTGTTCGTATAAAAAAAGCATGGGACTGGTTTCGGTTTTTCGACTTTCCCTTTCATTAACAAGATATCTACGATTGAAGTGTTCAGATGTTGAATTATCCATTGGATCGTCGAAACCGTGTACAAAGTCAGTGCAGTGAGTTAGTGAACATCACTTTGCATTTTTGCACATTACTTGGCCATATAACTTCCATTTAACTTAAATTTTCACACAATACCCAGTGCACATATCAGATAACAACAATATTCATTTGATCAACCATTCATCACTTTTTGTACATGTCAACAACCTTCATCAAGGTGCAATCTCGTGTACTGATTTGAATAACGTTCCCAAATAATGATAGTCGTACATGAACAGTAATTGCAACTCCCGTTCAATATAGTTTTGAATCATACATTTAGCAGGGCATATTTCTGTTTTAGCACTAGGGATTAACAGTCTGTGGCATATACAGCGTGGTTGAACCGATTTGGGTACATGCGGATGATTATGAAGGGGGGGGGGGGGGTTTACACAATATAAATTTCTTTATTGCTTTCTTCCAAAATGCGCTATATCCACTTTCTCAACTTTCGAGGAAAACAGGTTTCGTTGCCCAACTTTGTACACTTGCTTATAGGAATATGAAAATTGAACTTTCTATATTTTGATTTTGAGTGAGTGATTTGTCGTAAAATATGGATTCCTAGATAGCTACGTAGCTTATAAATGTGGATATCCCGTTAACTCAATTTGTATAGAAAGTGGATTTAGCGCCTTTTAGATCTAAGCTCTTCATTTCTAGGCTATTGCTTTGGGCTATCTTTTGGGGGTCGGTGCCCCCCCCCCCCCCCCCCCCCCTCCCCCCTCCTCCGTAGGTACGCCTCTTGGGATGATGCGGAATTCAGATGAGAGATTGGGACAATGCGGAGTAGCGATCGAGCCGAGGGAATGAAATATCCAAAATATGGGGTCGATGTGTGATTGACGTCCGTTAACCCACGAAAGCAGTAGTATAATGTTTAGCTGTGGAATAATGCGTATGTCCCAAACATTTACAAGGGATATTCCTTTTAAGGAAATAATGATAAGTATGCCTCATGAAACTAATAAGCCTTCAGATAGGGTGGAATGCGTATACTAGCCGGCCCCTTACTAAGCTGTACGGGTGATACACGTAACCCCCCCCCCCCCTCCCTTTCCGAGACATACCCGAAAATGTTAGATGCATTCTTTGTTTTGTTAAACTGTTCTTACAGCGTACAATAACATATTAAATGATGAAATAATGATTTACATAAAAAACACTCTCGAGTTCACTGTCATAAATGCAAATCAAGCCATAATCATGCACGCTCCGAAAACAAAAACATAAGGAAACTAAAACACACACAGGCAGACGTATTCCCCACAAAATGAACAGCGGAATATAACCACCCAGAGAGCGACATAAACATTTTAATTACATTTTGAATAATAATAAACCTAACCAACTAATATAAACACTGTTTATACAAGTTCCATTGTATGACACGTTTTGAAACAATCAATGTTTATACAGAATTGAAACCATACGAACTTGCACACAAATTTGTGAATGTAACTTGTTTTTTGTTATCATAATGATTCATTATCATACTGTCATTTAATATCCGTCATCACGTTTATGTTGTTCTTGCATTGATACCCATTGTTTTGTGCATGACTTCTCTCACTCAAATGATTTCATACCGAACAACATGTGGATGGAAAGGTTTAACATTGGTTTAGTAATAAATATAACACGTGACAAGCAACATGAACCTGAACCATTTCAACAATTGAAACAATTAATGATTATAGGAATAATACAGTTATGGTCAACCCGAATTTTACGACCTAAATAATGTATTAGCATTCAAAACTACAATGTATTCTTCAACCATCCTCGACTGGTATAACGTCATCACAATGGCTTAGTTTAGAAGTTTTCAAAGGAAACACAAATGTGCACTGAAAACACAATAACGTGTCAACCATTATATAAAACAAAAATCACAGCGTTGATATTTGTAATAAAACAATTTGAGTCGATTATATAATGATAGCTTGTTGGCCTTATCAATGCATTCGATAATTATCGAATAATGTTCTAGCCTAAAATGTATTCCGATACAAGTATTATGTTTTTTCAGCCGTTTCAAAACCGAATTACATTCGACAATGTTCATTCTGTCCTAAAAATCATGTTTGATTTTGAATACAACACTAAGTATTCCCGACCTCACCATATAAGCATAAAAACTGATGGAGTGACCTCCCGACAAAATGCTTGTATACTATTCAAATTTCCTCAGCTACAATTAACCAAGTCATCTACAAATACATGTTGTTAAGGGGTAGTTCAGATTCGGTATAGAGGGCGCTGCAAACAATCATTATTTGTGTCTGATAATGAAAACTGAGTGTCAAATTTGAAAGAGCATAACATTGTAATAACATAATCAACTTTATCTGATCAAAATCGGTTTAGAGACAGCTAAAATATCAATACATTTATCCGATCGTAACAAATCTCGGCCCCATATTTATTTGACAAATTTTGAAAAGAAAAACAATTGTTTACACTTTTTCAAAAGATGCTTTTAAGTAATGTTTAATGATCTCTATATTAAATAATTTGTTCAACAAACCTACACATGCATACTTTTGTATGGTAAATGGTTTTAACCGATAGTATTATAGAGAACGCCCTCTTGTGCTTTAATGGATCTATTGAATGATAACAGGCTTTTTACTTAGAGGTTTGTAATTGTGTATACCTGTCGAACATGGTGGAGCTATAAATATTAGTTTGAAATGTTATTGTGCAGATTTTGGTTACTAAAGTTCAGCCTTGCAAAAACTGTACTTCCCCTTAAACGTTTGGTACAGACAAACCAAATGATACAACATAAAAAGTTAATAATTCGATATACATGTACTACAATATTTACAATTCGGTTAGCAATAAATATTTACATCGACAAGTCATATATTGAAACATATCATCGTTTACCTGTTTACACTGTCTACAAGATGGAACAGGGGAGCATGACAACACTAACTAGCGCTCGACTGAATATGGGCTAACTTGGTGTCCTTAATATGTGGTCCCTTATTTTTTTAACACGCATGCGCACTTCAGCATATCATGTGACTTACGCGGAAATGACTGAAAGTATATTATGCTTCCTAGGCCCAGTTTCCTTAATATGCAACTGATTTTGTTATAACAGTGCAGCAACTGAAGCAGTATTCCAACCGTCAAATACGTTTACTCAAGGAACTGTTTGGAAATAGACAATAAATAATCATTTGAGACAAATTGATGCCTGTTGATATGACGTACAATTATCAACCAATTAACCTACAATACGTATGCATGCACGCTAAAATAATGTCATTATTCAAATAACATAATATTCACATGAAGGAAATCATAATTTTAGTAACAGTGGCGAAGCGTGGTTTTGGATGTTGCATTGTTGATATATATTGTGTGTGTATGTGGGGAGAGGGGGTGAGGGGGTGTCATATACATCATTGGGGCCATCATCATCCATACTTTCGACGCCTTTACTTGTATTGTTTTTGCTTAGTAATAAGGGGGCATGTGATCGAGCCCTGGTCTCACAGTAGCTACGCCAATAAGATTAAACCAAACTGTCTAGATACATTGCGCAAAATAAAGATGAACCATATTTTTGGTTTTCATAATCTAATTACACGGTTGCCATATTAAGGTGTATTTGAGATGGATGTTGACATTTATAATTATGCACCAATAATGTTTAACCATGTACTAGTGATATTCCCTCTTTTTTGTATTGATGTCAATGGTATTGAACAACCAAGTGTAGTTAGTTGTTTATTTAATTACTACACACAGCGATCATTCACAATCGTCCACCTTAATGGGCATCATGAAAACCATAACCACCGTCATTGTCATTATCGCCATCGTCATCACCATCAACATCGCAATCACAATTATCGTCATCATCAGCATGATCATCATCATCGTCATTATCCCCACCATTATCATCATCACCCTCAGTATCGTCATCTTCATCATCACCAGCAATACCATCAACGTCCGTATTATCATCATCACCACCATCATCGTTAGTATCAAGATCTGCATTGTCGTCATCTTTATGATAAGGGAGCCATTATCAAAAAGATTCTTGACACGACATTATTCAATATATTCATGATCATCATGATCATCATTATCATCGCCATCATGATCATCATCGCCATCCTCACCATCATTGGCATCGTCAAAAGTATCACTATATCATTAACAGATCAACATCACTATAATAATTACAATTGTTTATAAGTTAATGATTTTTTGCATTTTGCCCTACGACTTCCATTTTGTCCATTTTTTCACGCAGTCATTAGCTAATGAATGTCGTTATGTGTGTTCTGTGCGCCTTTATTTCTAGATTGTTCCACCGTGGAGCCGTTTGGAAAAAAAAAATTGAAAAAAGGGATTGTCTGTTGATGTGACGTACAATTGGCAATCAATTAACCTTTATAAAGTATGCATACAAGCCTAACTCGTAACATGTAATGCTGAAAAGAAAACAAATCCCAAAGGAAACCATATCCTTAGTAACAGTGATGTGCATTGTTGTTGTGTTAAGTGTATTATTAATATTATGTATTAATATTTGTATTTATTGTATGTTTTGTTCAGTGTGTTTTGTTCAGTTTTTTTGTGTGTGTTTTGTTGGGGGGGGGGGGGAGTTGGAGAGGGGGGGGGGGGGGGAGAGGGGGGGGGGGGGGGTCAACACATCATTACGGTCATTATCTTCCATGTAGTTCCGGAGCTGAGTGTATTTGTATCTGATTATTGATTTTCTTTAAATAATATAGGGGGTACGTGCCGTAGCCTCGCCATACGGTAGCTGCGATACTACTTTTACACCAAACTGTCTACAAACCTTCCGCAAATAAGGATAAAACATAATTTGTTTGTATAATCTAATTGCACGGTTGCCATAATAAGGTGTGATATAGATGTTGTCATTCAGAATTATGCACCAGATTGTGTCCTTTGTATTTTTAACCGTCGCATGATATTCCCTCATTTATGTATATGTCAATGTTATTGATTAACCTCGTGTTGTTAGTTTTTTTTAAATTTAATTAACACAAACAGCAATCATTCACCACCATCCATTATAACGGGCGTCAATGATCACCGTCATTGTCATGATTGACATCGTCATCACTATCACCATCGTAATCACCGTTATCGAGATTATCAGCATGAAGAACGTAATCATCATCATTTTTATAATCATTCTCATCATTAGCATGATCATCAACATGGTCATGCATTATCACCACGAATTATCATCATCATCGTCGTCATTAGCATAACTATCATTGACATCGTTATAGTACCAATAGCTAAATCATCATTATGAACGTTAACACACTATTATTAATCATACTTATCATCATCATCATCATCACCATCTTCATCACCATCATCATCATTATCATCATCATCTTCATCACCATCACCATCATCATCATCATCACCATCTTCATCACCATCATCATCATTATCATCATCATCATTATCATAAGGATCATCACCATCATCATCAACAACATCCTCCAAACTACCTCAATTTCCTCGATTTCCTATCCATATTTCCCCGGTTTGTTCACAAGTTTATCTTTCAAACAAATGTTCTGATATAATTAGTCATCTATGCTGTACCCCATTCATGTATTGTATTATTATAATGCATTCTAGGTTGATGTTTGTTTTCTGCTTAACCGTCTTGAAAGCAATTATATTTGCCAACACAGTATATGAATACAGCCATGTTTTATATCGTCATTAGTAATTTACATTTATTGCACATTCGTATTGTAATATCCTCATCCGCTCCACAAGCCTTTTGCATAACAATACTATATATGATGTAAGATAATACACACACGTTATATGCAATGCAAGGGTCTGATACAAGTTGTATACAACATTTAAATAAAGAAAAACAACTTTTCAATGTAACCTCATTAAACATATTTATATTATAACATACTTAACAAAGATGAGCACATCAACATACTCTATACACGCGTAATGCATACACGTATGATAATGATTAGAACAATTCTGTAATATTATTTCGTTCATAAACCACTAAGCAGAATATTTTAGTTAAGACTAGAAATGCTAGTATTAGGAAAATAATGTAATTATGTGGATAGCTGAACATATTCATATCATTGATAGTCGGACTACATTACATTTCATAATGGGACATTACAGTGGGGAAGTCCCCTGGCCAGTTTCCGCGTTCAAGGTTGCATACAAGATGGACAGGTATGGAAACGACCGCTAGATGGCGGCAAAGCAAACTTAGTGTGTCCATTTTACTTGAGTGATCTGTCGACATCACAGTCGAGAAGTGCATATCACTCGTCCAGTAATGTTATTGATGCATAGTGGGTTTGGCGCCACCTATCGGGCTAGGAGCGTATAACTCACAATTAGTCCGATAAGGAAATAAAATGACCACACTCCAAACTGCACCAAGTCTTATATCATATCACCTACTATAAAACACGGTCCTAAATGGTGGCAATGAAATCCTTTCTATGTCGGCATATCGCCTATCCGTCATATTTATTTATTTATTCCTGCATGTCTCACAGTAAACAATTTCGTACATAAGAATAAACTGTCATAACATCAAAATAGAAACACACAGAGGTCGGCAATATAAGCTAGAAGCTTGAAGTGATGCCATACCTAAGATTTACAAGTTTTACATATTCATAAAACATAGATAAACATAAATTAATACATACAAGAAAAAAGTAATACAAAACAAATATAAAACATTATTACAAGTAAAGAGAAAGATGATAGTTAAGTCTCTACCGTATGTTCTAGAGCAGGAAGAAATGTAGCAGGCATGATAGAAAGGTACAGTCCATACTAGAAGAGAAATACGGGAAACAGAGAGAGAAAAGCAAAAGTGGGGGAGAGTTGAGAGAGGGGGAGACAGGTGTGAATATGCCTTATGTAATTACTTAACAGTGACATGTTATGCCGAATTACACATACAAATATATATAGAACACTACAATACATGTTATCGAAGGAATTAACAAACCAACTGATTGAAAAAAATATCTTACACAAAAACGTTTGCAATGAGCATGCGTTTGACTGCATTGTTAAAAGAGTAAATTGTAGGTAAATTACGTGTTTCAATTAACAAAGAATTCCAAACGTCTGGACCAGTATGTCTCACTGATTTATGTGCCAGTACTGTACGTGGATTAAACAAATGCACCACACTCTAAACTGCACCAAGTATGATATCATATCACGTATTAAACACGGTCCTAGATGGTGGAAATTAAACCACTTATATGAAGAGCTTTATTCCAAAAGGCGCTAAATACACTTTTCAACTTCGGAGAAAAGCAGGTTTATTCGCCCAAATTTGTACACATGCATATGGGAATATGAACATTAAACGTTATTTATTTTCATGTTGACTGTGTAATTTTTCCTAAAATTTAGATTACTAGCAAGCTATTATTTCGTTATCTCAATTGTTAAACAAAATAGATTTAGCGCCTTTGAAACCGAGCTCTTCACATGTTGGCTTATAACCTACCCGTCATTAAAAACGGGCCTAGATAAAGGGCAATGAAACCCTTGCTATGTATAGGCATATCACCCACCCGTCATATGCCTACATAGAGGCATCGGAACACATTCTGGGATTGAGAAGCAAGCAAGCTAATCTACATGAAACAAGACCAAAAGAGGGTCTCCCACCTGCCAGATAAATTCACTGAAGGTTTTTTTTCCGCTGGCGGGCGAAACAAAAACAAAACATTCGCGATGAGGCAATGGCGAAATATCTGTGAAATAATAATCCTACATTTTGCGGCATATATACGACTCTAAGCAAACCTTTGGTCGGCAATGCAAACACAGTCACTAAGAATCAGGTTCAGCATGATTCTTATTTGTGTAATAACCAATATGAATTCAATAATTACACAGACACAGTTCCGCCATACCATAAACATGCCAAATCATCATTAGTACGAACACCCATGTAGGCTTACACCATTGTACTTAACATTATATATACAATCCATCAGTAGCATTATAATACCAAAACATTTGTGTTTAAAGAAACGTAAAATTAATCCAGGTTACAAAATTATAATTCCTTTGTTTGGTTATGAAGTAGTTACTAATTTCCAGTTACATGTAAAATGTATCCTTACCTAAATTCACCATCTTATATATATATTAAAATAGTTATGTATGTATTGATGTTCATGTATTGATATGTAGAAAAGTAAATAATACGAACATAATTATATACATTATGTACAATTGTATACCTGCACAATGCCGTAATGGACATTCTATCAATTCGAAAATGAACTGCAGGGATGTTTACACCTTGACAACATATGCCAAAAAGAATCAATACATTGTGTATTTCTACGATCCATTATGTCCACTCAAAGATGGGTAAAAGTTCCAAATTTATTTTATACCCGTTCCCTTCGAGATTCTGAAATCTCTGTATAGACTGTGTACATAATATAACCCACCCGGTTCCCGTAGTCAAGGAGTTGTAGAAAGATATCTGGCAACGTGTTGCCATATCTGTGTACACAGTTGGAAAGCTCCCAGGGAGATTTTCAAAGGTAGATATTTAAATCATAAATATTTTCATAACGAAACTCATTAATGCTTATATTCGTGATACAAAATAATACAACAAGGTTACTGAGATCAACCAAAGCTCTCTTTAAGTTGTGTCGATGTTGACATGCTTAGGCCACGTAGTTAGGAAAACAACAATATAATATATAAAGACAAAATACAAATCGGAAAAAATATTAAACAAATAATGTTTATATTCATATAAGCATGCGAACAGAGTCGGATATCTATATTCGATATTATCCATATTTAATATTCTAGTCGATTTCGTACCTTTTGATAGGCTATTTAGATACAAATATGTTACATACACGGAATGATTCCATCTGTACAATGACGAATAAGCAAATACACCAAAAACATAAATAAGTTCATTCATACCAAAACAAAGGCGTAAATAAATAGATACATAACAAGCTGCTAACAAGCTGATATACATAAACATACATACATACAACAAAGGCTTATCAAGATCTGCTGTAAGAACTTGCAATTCAATGAGCTGGGTTAACCCTTTCCCTAGTTCCTGCAATCCCCTCATACATAATTACAAAAATAAAACAAATACATCATGCAGGATATACAGGCCTAAACACCTACTGTGAGAAATCGCAATTCACTGAACTGCGTTAACCCGTTCCCTAGTGTTTGCAATCTCTATGGAGTTAATATTATTTGGTCAATCAGAGTCTGGTATGCAATAGGTTAACGTGAATACTCGAATACAACGGGGATGTTTACAAGTGGACAACATTAGAGTCGACTAAGTGCCTGTTGATAAATAGTTTAGACACACAAAGACATAGTCTATGCACAAACTAGTAATGAAATACACGGAATGATTGAAATGCGTACAAATATCCAGGTATGCGATACAAACACACATATATATACATTGTAAGACATCGCAATTCAATTAACTGGATTAAGCCGTCCCCTAGATTTATCTCCGATCCCTATAATATTTAATACAGGTTCCTCCAGAGTCTCGTTTGCAATAGGTTAACATGAATACTGTTTGACAACAGGGATGATTGCGAGTGGTTAATTATTATAGTCGACTTAGTGCCTTATGATAAATAATTTAGACAAACAAAAACATCGTCTATACGCAAACTCGAAATCAAATACACGGAATTATGGAAATACGTACATGTACAGTGTGTCCCAGATAAAACAAAACCGGATTTCATGGCATAAGATTTCTGTCATAATGAATAATTTCTTCGATGAGATATACATGAATGAAAGAAGAGGAACAGAGCTTTCCATACATGTATATCTTATCAAAACAATTACTCATTATGATAATTTCTGCCATGAAATCCGGTTTCGTTTTTTCCTGGGACACTCTGTATAAATAAAAACATACATAAAAATATCAATATAAATGGCGATTAGTGTACCATGTAGCAAGATATATTACAAGAAGCAATACATTAACTTTGTATTTCAGTTGAACAAAGCCTTGCAGGATCATAGCCCGTATGAGGGGAAACACAATGGAATGTCACGATTAAACATAATGTTTTTGTGAAGACATTAACGTTGGAAAACAAATAATCAAACAAATGTTTCAGTCCAGATTGTGCCCCAAAGCGCGCCCCCCCCCCCCCTCCTTATAGAGTTTGTACAGGGAACCCCCAAATTTGTTTGTGTTGATTTAGTTCAAAAACAATCAGAAATTTTTTTCAATGATTAAACATTATAGTTCAATGTGTAGGCTTTCATTTGATACCTACATTGTAGCTATACATCTAGTGTTTACACAGTTATGAACGTTTTAGAAAAAGAATGCGCTTTGAGAGGCATTTTCCCATAGATTTTGTACACGGGAGCCGCTTCCTGCCCCACCCTCTTGCTTCAACCATGTCAACCTTCAAATAGCTCTATCTCCACTTTGAAAGGAGGTATAAATGTACAAAATAAAGGTAGCACTTTCATAGTTCTTTAAAATGATACAAAATTTGTAAATAAAGGTTTTCTGGTTTGGAAAATAATAAAGAAAATGGTAGCACAAAACCCCAAAATGTAACGCGCCATCCTTTTGATGCGAGTTCATGACGCATGACCAACTCTCAATCATGTTTGTACATTGCCATGATTTCTTTCCTTGAATAAATATAATGGAAATGTTTAGATGAGGGATATCAAACAAATGTACCATGCCGTTTTTTCGAGGCAGCGTTTTAATTTACGGCCCTTCTGTAATTTCACCAGTACTTTTTTTTTCCTGAGGGGCTGCGACCCTGAGAAAATAGTTTCAGCTAAAACATCTCAAGGTATGGTTTATGTGTATAATATAGTATGCACAAGTCTACTGGGCATGTGATACTTTTATGACATTGAATACGTAGTATTACATCGTAATGTAACGTAATCGTAACATAGTTACATCGCGACACACTACTGCATGACATGGACTCCATAAGCACAACAGTACTGTACGGTGTTCTCTTCCCGTTACCTGAAGACTTTCGGAGACCACCGTAGACATGGTAGAGCTGATGAGATAACGCACTGGACACATCGATGGGAGAGATGCTGCCTATAGTATAGCACGATGCGTCTGGTATAGGCCACGGTGAGGCTCGGTTCATTGGTAGGGGATGTGGAATTCATATCTTCTGTTTCGAAGCGAGTCCTAAGGATATAAGACAATATTTTAAACTATTGCCATAAGTGGGCTATATACTTGGCATATACTGAGCAAAGAAAATTGAGACTTATATAGTCATCGGATTTGTCATCTAAATTCAGTCTCCTTCATAACAAACAAAGTAACATAATCAATGTTACTCTTTACTTTATAATTATCGGGCGTCTGCAATTTCGTTATCATTCGAACATCACATTTGTTATTGTGTTCGTATTTTCCATACATACCGACATGGTTTTTTACCGCTATTTCTACTACTGACTCACTTTTACAACAGTACACAGTATGCGTGGCGTAGAGTGGGCTGAGTGATATGGGAGGGTGGGGTGTGGTGGGGGGGGGGGGGGGAGGGGGGGGGGAGGGGGGGGGTGCCCGCCCAAGCCAAATATAGGAAGAGCACAAACGATTTGCTTTTATTTTATTTATTTATTTTATTTTAACATTTATCAGGAAGGCTACGAAGCATGTTCAGCATCAATAACAAACACATACATAATGTGATGTAGATGTGATGATATGCAACCTTGGAAATGTATAGTACCAAACATATAGTAACACATGATTTCCACAATATACTAATCATACATGTCTCACCGAAAATAACAGCGTTATGATTATACTACTAGCAATAAGTCATAGGCTATGATCAATACGAAAACTTGCATCTAGTTCGAGGAGCAATACATGAACCGCATGTCCGCATGTGTACATCGTGACATTTCTCAGAAAAAAAGGTCCATACTAAATCATGCAGAGGTTATCCTCTTATTATAGCGCATGATTTGAATTGATATGAAAATCTCATAAAAAAACATGTGTACCAAAGGATATAATTAATACGAACAATATCTGTTTTAGTTTATCTGTTCATGAATGACGAAATTTACATTTCAACATTTTAGTTTGTTTAACCTGCTTTTGCAAGATATTGGGGTTCCGATATAGAACACCTGTCCAGGTTCCAATAATATTGATAAGACAAATGTAATGGTAATAACCTCCCGTCGCACTAGATTATTATATAAAGATAACACTTAATGGTAATCAGATTCAACAAGTAGAGTGTGTCAAGTATTTAGGAGTAAATGTCGATAGTCACTTATTATGGGATAATCATGTCAAGCAATTATGCAAAAGTCTCTCAATCTTCCTTCACTCAATTTCTTTATAGTTCACTATAAGCGTCGCCCTTTTTGAGGTCAACTTCCCCCGTGCTATTTATTTGGGATGCAATTAGTCTGTATGTAATGTATTTCTGTACTTCGTAATTTATTGTGCTCAATACTGTATGTATATTGTTGATGTATTTTGGTATTCTAACACACCTACAGCTGCTCAAGTGGACCTATTTTGGAGTTTTATATATTTGGTAATATTCAATTATTTTATTGGCCGTATTGAACGTTCCAGTTCCCATTATATATACACGTGTACCACGATGCATGGGCTGATCGTCTTGTGGGAGTATGATGGGTGTGTGGTGGGTGTGTCAGGAGGTGTTGATTGTGTGGTGATAGAATGCATTGTGTGAACGATTATATTGTGTCTCTATGTGTACGTGTACAGTGTCTATTTCAGTGGGTGCACTATGGTCTCGTGTGCTTTGAATGACGTGCTGTATATGGGTAAATTCGTTGGAGCGCGATTGTGGCCATGTTTATGATAGTTTTAAATAAATGTATTTTTATTCTTGTAATTAAATATATGTCCTACCCTAGCAGCTGTGGTTTTTGTGATTTCAAATTGATGATTGATACTGTTTATTTTTATGTCAAAATGTATATGTATGTATTTTTATACACAGGACCATGTTTTAAAACAGTGTATATATACTGACCATGTCATCCTGTATAAATATGTTCAATACATAAATAAATAAAATACACAGTGGGTAAAGTTGTATAAGTAATTGATAATAAAATGACACACCAATGATAGTGGTAAATTATTGTATCTCACACTGAACATAAATACATTGCCAGCGAACGTTCCTGTTTTCTCTGTTTTGTCTTGTCATAATTTATAGCACAGAAATTAATAACACATGACAAATGTAATCAAATCAATCATAACAGATACTAGAGGAATCCAGTATCTGTCATGATGAATACGTTGCGCTCAAATGAACACTCACCCAAACGTCCACCTGTATAGCGCCCTGTGGATGATCGAGGTGTCTCAGGTGTCTGATCAGTCTGCCGATGTCTGCTACACAATCTAACTGGATGCTGTAACATGAACCAAAAGTGCGCACTGTGTTATCAATAACTGTCTTCATGATTTTTTTAATTTGAACATAAATAAATGGGTTGTCATTCATCAAATATTATTTGAAAGATTGTATCTAATAAGTATTCACAGGTATAGCTAAATTAATACAAGATACCTGTTGGTTTATAGGTTCATCACTCATCAGCATAATAAACAAATATACCATGCACTGAGAGCCTCTAGTTGAAATTATGGATTCCGAGGTGACAGGAAAAGCACTGTTCTGAGGGTCGTAGACCCGAAGAACATAGTGCTTTTCCTGTCACCGAGGAATCCATAATTTCACTAGTGGCTCGAAATAGTGCATGATATATTTGTTTTATATCCTTCGCATAATCATAATCATCTCAAAAATAAATGATTTCAATTAAATTAAAGAAAAATATAAAGAAAAACAAAACATTGATCATGGAACCATCACTGGACTGACTATGTTCTGTTTGTGACACTGACCCCCTTTGCGCAATAGTCCTAGCGCAGAGCGCGTATTGCGCTATCTTTCCATTCATGGTTACGCGCCTTAACAACTAATGCGCACCCAAATGCAAAACGCGCGCATCAAAGTGAATAATTAACCTGCTTTACATACTACACACGTGTAATTGTATGGAGAAAATTGTTATTCGTACATTACACATACAGCTAGTGCAGTGCACACCGCGGCCGATTGTTAAATGACGAATTAGTGTCACGACCCAAAAGGACAATGATGTACAATGTGCACCATTGTCGTAATTGTTTAATTCGAATACCGCTACGTTATACATGAAATGCATCTCTAGAATATTCTTTGGAACTTGTTGATATTCACGGGTGAAAATATGCTGTATTTCTTTTTAAATAACTCTTTGAGAAATCTCGTCGAGCATCTTTCGCAAGCTCAAACATGACCTCTGTTCGCAGGGAAGTTCTATAACACGCAGCTCTATGGGCTCAATATGATCACCCGGCATCTATGACGTCATTCATGGAATAGCATTTACTATTCCATGAATGACGTCACGCATAGCACATTTTTCTCCATGGGCATTACTATGTTTGGTCACATGACGCTATGTAGACCAATCACTAAACAGGATTTCATTCATGTAGGATATAATGTAGGCTATTTGTCCATGAGTTGTTACATGTCAAACGATATCAAATCCAGATTTTCCGTAATGTAGTCTGCGTAATTTACAGCATGATATGCTAACTTAGCATACAACTTCAATATTGATGAATTGTATTGCTTACTTAGGATAGGATTCATAAGTACATATTTTCACATTTGTTTTCTTAAAAGCAGATGAATGCATACTACAACGCAGTCATGGTATTTGCATATGTAATGTTATGTAATGATAAGACTGCATGGTTGGAATACGAATGACGCTTATAATAATAATAATTGAGCAGTTGGTTAAGTGCTTAAAATGTAATCGATTCGTTATGCTTGAGAGTAGAACAAATCAATTAAATGTATATCTGATCTTTGTATAAATGTGCATGTTATACGCCCTCTACACAATGATACAGGGCATAATCCTTTACTAACACACGTCTATTTTATGTGTTGTTTCGTCTTTATTCAAACAGGCTTATCCTGTGAGTGCATTGCTGTATTACTTTAGGACCCCCCATCAAATAAATCACATTAATACAGTAACATTGACAACAAATCTCATTCAACGCAGCAAGACAACAAAATCGTAAAACGCATCTAAACACACTAGGCACATACAAGCAGTTTCAACAATTATACATGTGAGTTTGAAACACGGTTAGTTATTTTGGTAAGTAATTATTATTTGATTTAAAATGGCTGATTCAAAGTGTGCTTAGTAATGTGTACAATTCGTTGTACACCATACTAGTTTGAGTTAGAACTAGGTCAAGTTCACATGTTCAAGACACGTACATTGCTTGCATTCCAATGATGGTACGTGTACCGATGGATATGGTGGTACGATTCGTACGCTAAAATGTAAACACACACACAATGATATCTCATAGTACATTGAATACATTTTCGGTTTGCCAAAATGCACGGCGTGTGCTATCCAACATCTGAAATTATAGTTTAGGGTATTATGGAAAATTATAATTGCTTTATATCCGTTTTAATTTACGCAATAATTCAAGTTTTGTATTACTCTATTTTGTGTTTATGTTTAAAAGGAAACTATTATATCTATTGATACGACATAAATGGTTATAATTATTGCACGAGAACACATTTTTGGAAAAGACATTTAATAAGTATCTCTTCATTATACGCTGTCCTTTCCTTGTCTAGTATTGCCATCTAAAACACGTTTAGTACATGGGAAATACTATTTCATGAAAATAAAACATTTCGCAAAATACCATCCGAAAAAACATTAACAATATGATGAACATACTATTAATATAAACACAGCCTTCATTATCAATATTTGCAAAACACAACAAAACAGACCGTGAACACTCACTATATTTTCCGCATAGTGCTGATAGACCTGCACGCCTCCACCAAGCTGACGAGGCTCTCATCATCGATGCGCAGCCGCTCCAGATTGATCTTATGCAGTCTGCTGGTGGTCCTGGCTCGCATCGCCTCAATCAGCCTGGTCATGCACGCGGCTGATACTGTGCTTTGATCCGCGAATGAACCACGCAGAGTGATGTGCGTCACCTCCCCTCCTCCGCCCCGTGCGAGACCGGCCGCTATCTGGTCGATGTATCGCTCTGCGTCGCTGTGCTCAACAGTGAGCGTGTTCAAACCAGACATCGACTCGATCAGGCCGCAGCTGTAGCTATCTGATGTGTTACGCGTAGCATTCAGTTCCCGGACGGACGGGAGGGGAGGCGGGCTGGGAGGGAGAGGGAGGGATGAGTCACTGATTTGAAGACTGCTGAGTGAGGTGAAAGATCGAAGGCAGGACCACAACCTCAGGGACAGGGGTTCGTCTAGCTCGGTGTCACGGATATCGATTGTCTTTATCT
This sequence comes from Echinarachnius parma, assembly GCA_037951105.1. NCBI lineage: Eukaryota > Metazoa > Echinodermata > Echinoidea > Clypeasteroida > Echinarachniidae > Echinarachnius > Echinarachnius parma. Next base: position 31,122 of record JBAMJV010002638.1, read on the forward strand.
AAATGGAAATTAAAGGAGGAAAACAAGAATGGTGTAATTAATACGCAATTATTTAGAATTTAATATAAATAGCTTATAATATTCATACAAATTTGTAAGCATGAAAACATGATACGTATTATTTATAACAAAATAATACAAAATCAATTTGCCAGGTTAATATGACAAGGCTGTATGATTCAGATTTTGATAAATGTAATTATCACAGGGGCATGTACCCCAAATAATTGGTGTGTGAATAAAACACGTAATGAGAAAAAGAATAGCATTATATTACATCCGTAGTGTGTGATATCAACGAACAAATGGTTGCCCCCCCCCCGATACATTTTTTTCCCCCCGCACCCCCCCCCCCCCCCCTCACCATTCAATTAGAATGCTCACGCTACACCACTGTACATTAACAGTTACCCAGTTTATATCACTGTTAGGTGTACTTGTATGATTGGAACTTTGGGATCCCCGAAAAGCAGGCAATTTCATTTTCATTACAATATTATTTCTATTATGCACACTGTGGCGTAGCGTAGATTCTTTACTCAAAGGGGTACTACATTTGAATTAAATATGTGTACTAAATATGTGTATGTGGACATTTCATCATTGTCCGTTAATTGTTCTTGTGTAGTTGTCACAGGATCGTGTCTCCCATACGTTATTAAACACAAGACCTATCCTTCGGGGAAAATTGCTCCCAATAATTAGTCAAAACGACAACAAACAAACAAATAAAAAAAAAATCATGAAAAAACCCAAAAGTGCTCACAATCAGTCCAACGACGCAACACCACTTCCCGCAGCAAAATGTATGTTGTTTGTATTCACTCACAATCTTGTCACACGGCCTTTTTTGTAGTTGATGTTGTTGATTTGTTTGTGTATATAATGTTTGTCACTCCCTACTGATATCATAATCTGTCAGTCAGTGAAGACAGTATCAATATGATTTTTTCAGCTGCTGATAACTAAACAATTGGGGTGTTCAATTTGTTAATATAACGACATATTCATTGGCCTGAAATGTAAACAAATTTGATTTAAATGATACAGTTTTGATGAAGCAAAATGTAAATAGTAAACATGGTAAATAAAAGTAAATAGGTGAAATACAAATAGCCTGTTAACATAAAAATAAACAGCCATTAAAACAATATGGCGCTCTGTAATAACACATTGGTTTGAACCGTTTGTTTAATTATTTGTTTAAATGTTTTGGTAAAATATTCATTCATTAGAGAGATCATCAACAACTGTTAAAAAATACGTCATCGAATGAATCGGATTATATTATTGATATTTTAGCTGTTTCCCAACTGATGGTGATGCAACACGGTTTGTTTCATTTTTAAAATCACATGCTCTTTGCAGTATTTCACTTAGCTTATATTACCTCACATTAATTGTTTTCATCAAAGCGCATTCTAAACCCAAACTCAACTAAACCTTAACAAAATACATGATTTGCCGAATCGCTATTGCTTTTTTCTGCAATTATGACTTTTGGACAGACATTGTGTGGGGCAGGCGCGCCGGAAGCAGTTTTGGATGGGGGGGGGGGGGTGGGGGGGGGGGGGGCAAAACCCCAAGGGGGCTCACAATTTGTGTGTGTAGGGGCTCATGCCCAACCACACTCTGGAATGCCATTTTTGAGCCAGATGTGAGAGTGAGACATTGCGAGGGAGCGAAGCGACTGAGCGGGGGGAGGGTGTGGGAGGGGGGTGTCCCCCCTCCCACCGTAGGGAGCTTTTGCATTTTGGGACTTGAAATTGTGCAATCTGGTGCATACCTAGATAGGAAATTCGGCTGTATTTGGGAAAGCATGATATGATTTGATCGACCAGGAAGTTTTAATATATTTTTCATGTAGAAAACAAATAATTGACACACTAATAAATGTATACCCCAAAACACACAAACAACAACATAAACCATAATTATGCAACATTATGTACGATCCAACAACACACAGCCAATAATGAGTCCCGAGGGAGCGAAGCGCCTGAGGTCGGGGGCAGGGAGGGAGGGGGAGGGTTTGGGAGGGGGTATCCCCCTCCCACGGTCAGAAAGATTTTGCATTTATGGACTTGAAATTGTACAATCTGGTGCATACCTAGATAGGAAATTCGGGCTTAAGATTAGCTGTATCTGGGAAAGCGTGTTATTATTTGATATATTTTCACGAAGTAAAAAAAATAATTGACGCACTAATAAATATGCACCCAAACTCATACATAAATATTGTATTTAGTGTCATACACAGTTCCATCAAAAACCATATGGCGCATGTATGATCCAACAACATGGCCTACAGCCAATAATGAATCCCGAGGGAGCGAAGCGACCGAGGGCTTGTGCAGAGCCAGATGGGGAGGGTTTGGGGGGGGGGGGTATCCCCCTCCCACGGGGAAGATTTTGCATTTATATATACTTGAAATGGTGCAAGCAATTTGATGCTCTGCATGCCATACCTGTGTAGGAAATTTAGAATTCGAGTTAAACAAAAACATAATAAAATGTCTATGCTGTCATGAGATGTTTACAAACTAAGATAATCTGTTGGCAGCGAAAATTGAAAATCGATGTATAAACTAGTTTTTAAACGTAAGCTAATACATTTGATTGTGTCTTTCACACTCTTTCTTCTTTTTTTTTTTGGAGGGAGGGGGGGGCTTTTTTGGGGGGGGCAAAATTGTGTTTTGCCCCCCCCCCCCCACTTTTTGGATTGGGGGGGGGGGGGGGCGGCCGCCCCCCTGCCCCCCCCCCCCCCCCCCCACACACACACTTCCGGCGCCTATGGTGTGGGGGTTTCAAGCCCGTAGCTTCGCCCCTGCAGTAACATACATTATTAATTGGTTATTATAAGCGGATATTTGGCCGGCTAAGATGTTTCGTGATAATAATAAAGGGTGGACATTTGTTTGTCAACAATTTAGTTCTGGTACAATTGTCGTAATGTTCACACCATTTCGCCATAAAATAACTCATTGAGGTACGCTATTTCAAAATTATGCAAATTCCAGTATCACGTTCAGACAAAATTATGTTTCCAGAAAAGGAAAAAAAATGAACACGCATCACCATACTAAACATGCGTTCATTGGGTATGCATGTACGAATAGAACCTTACTCGAGAGCGAAAGGATCGTCCGGGAGTCTATCCTCTCCAAAGGTACGCGTGAATAGAACTGGCGCACTCGCAAATGGTTGGCGAGTACGGCACCATGACATAATAATGGCTCTGTAAATTGTGGTAATTAGTTGCATTGTTTATGAATTACACAACCCTTTGCAAATGTCGTGCATCTATTTTCTATCACAAAACGGTACCAAAACAATTAATTATTTGTTGTTCTTTGCCTGGTGGTCCCCTTTCATGCTCATGGGGTATTATCATGATAACCATGACATTTTATAATAAGGACAAAGTTATATTTAGATCAGTGTTGAGACATATATTCGGGAAATTAAGACATGGCTTTCACAAAGCCTCCCCCCCAAAAAAAAAAATATATATATATAAATAAATAAATAAACAATAAATAAATAATACAAATACAAATTAAAAAAATAAAAATAAAATAGATAAGTAAAAAGATCGTAAAGTAACGGCCCATATCATTTGAATGATGATAAGTAGTTTATTAAATATGTTTGTACGCGAACACATATGTCACAATTTTAAACTAAATATATGTCATAGTCAGATTACTAACTTTTCCTCTCGGATAATTGTTATAATGATGTCCTGAAAAAAAAATGGAAACTTCCACTCACAAATATTGTGATTGTGCTCGCGTACGTCTCCTTCTCGAGAATCCACATATTCCGAAAACAAAGTAAACAATAGCGATAATTGCTCTGTGTCAAAATTATACAAGATAAAAATTATATCCGGTAATAAAAACAGCAGATATTGATAACTTATTTGTGTCCGTGAAATTTTAGCGGAGCCCATGTTATTTTCCACACGAAGTAGACGTTTGATTGTGTTATGAGGGCTAGTACAGTTCCGGGGCTGTTTCACTAAAGAGCTAAAAACCGATCCTAAAATCAATTTTGTGTTCAGTGAAACAATACATACGGCACAAACTTAGTTTTAGTAACTAAAACTACAAATTTTCATCACGGCTGATTAGTTTTGATTTATTGAAGCTTCAATTGTAAACAATCGTTTCAACGGCTAGGTAACAGGTTTGTTTTCATTTTAAACAAAAAGCGGACGGTAACAAAAGAAGGCGCCTATTACACTTGTGAAAATGTCAACCATTTTGTTATACAGAATTGGAATGAGATTGTTGGTTAAAATCATTATTCAATAGCGTAATGATCATAATTATGTTGAAGCCACTATGGTACTCTTTAAAAATGTAAAGGATATGTTTTGATTACATTATCGACTTAATATATTGGCCCCGCATTTTATTAAAAACGTAACTATGTATGAATACTTCACCTTTTCCGAACCGATTCTAATCATTTATTATGTATTTATAATTATGTGCTTCATGAACATGTACTTCTGGTTTTCGTTACCTCATAACAAAATGTTACTGAAACGCCCTCTAAACCAAACGGTATTTTATACTTTCTCACTTGATTCACATACGACAAATAAACAAGGTTTGAGTCTTGTTTTAACAAATAAAACATACACATATTGTTATTCATATTGCTAACGTAGATAATTATCTATCCAAACTATTGTTTTAATATCATTCATGAGAACTCATCACGCGAAAATTATTTATCTTTTTCATCGCTTTCGAGTAATAAGCTGTTATAATGATCCATTAACTTGATAATATTTGTCCAAAAATGAGACATGATTCATATACCATTATTAGTATAATGTTCTTACCATGCTATGTGATGTTTTAATAGAAAGAGAATAATAATTATGTACCTAGTGAAAAGAAAAATGATATTGATGCCAGATTTTATCCCCGATCGTGTGTGTGAAGCAGACGGATTCGAATACTATGAAAGATCAAAGTATCTGTATTCAGATACTTTGATCTTTCATAGTATTCGAATCCGTCTTTTCATTTCACCCGTATATTATTTTGTCCATAATAAGGGCGACTTTTGACAATGTTAGTCTTATGTGTTTATTCTGCTTCCGGTTGAAAAACAGCAATGTTCAAAGGTAAACCAAAACCTACAACATGTCCATGTGATTTTGTGTGAATTTGACAAAGTTAGTGCATCGCCTTGACTGGCTGGATGTAACGTGTGCTTGATAATATATATATGAAAACATTGTTTATGCAATGACCCCGTTCCACATCACCCATCTACCCGACATCATAAAGTGACCCGTCGAAGGCGTCAACAGCTTCTGAGAAGAGTGTGTCTGTGTGTGTCGAGGGGAGGGGGGGGGGGGGGGGGGGGGGGGGGTCATGTCCTCCATTGACACCCATGTGCCCCGCAGCAATTGCAATTTATATTCGTAACAAATGTGAAATCATTATAATCATCTCAATCTATTTTAATATGACACTACTGTCTTGTTATCTTTCTTTCTCACGATTAAGACAAAATGCGAGTTATATTCTCATTTCCTCACTTCTTGCTTTATGTTCTCTGGTAGTCTTTCCAGTCCTCTTATGGTGTTGGAATGGGCTCTAGCAACTTGAGGGTCGGTTTCAGTGAAATATCAATGTAGTGTCCCGGCCAATCTTCCCACGTCAGGGGCGTGTTCTTGGTTGGCAGAAGGTAATTCGCTCAATAAGTGCAGAAGAAGGCGGTGGTCTCCCCGTGAGAATTAATACGCAGAATGTGGCCAGTCCAGCGATAGAATGTGTTGCATAATGGGAAATACAAAATGACCTGAAGAGCCGACAGCAAATCGGAGTACTTTTTCAACCTGCAGAACTCTATATATACTTCCAAATGAGTTCAGTGCTGCGATTTGATTTTCCTGAGCTAATTTACCGAAATAAATCCAAGCACAATATTCTTGCAATAATTTATGCATACATTCGATCGAAGATTGTGATAAATCAAGAGTTTCGACTGATTCATTTACTACCGTATTTTTAATCAAAACTCCTAAATCAATCGCGAATTCCATTTATGCTTGACAACCGTCAAATTCATTTGTACTAGAAATGATCTGTCTGGAGTCATTGTCCATGCATCTCAGTGCAACTTTCCCTAGTTCATGCAGATGCAATTTTTTTTAAACAAACCCGTCATAACAGTCGTTAGTGTTAGTGTCCCCTTAAGATGTTAAGTGAACCAGTTTGGCACAACGTACATAGGACCATGCAAAACAACGGAATCCTAATCAAGAATGCGATGTTGCATTGTGTTATATGCTCTTTTAATTCGTCTGCCTTGGACTGATCAGAAGGGGAAAAAAACGTTTGATGTAGTCATCTGAGTCTTCCGGGGAAGACCTTTCAATCTCCATCACAGCGAAGTTCTTGGGAATATGTTTGTGAATGAATTCTTCCTTTCTATTGGGACGACTTGTGACGAGAACCCGGCACTCCGCTAATGTAGACGATTTCCCCGGATCAGCTCAATTAGGCTCGACTTATCAATCAATATGCTACCATTAAACTCGTCATATCCGTCAACTAGAACGAGACACTTGTCTTCATTCTCCTCTATCGGGTGCTCAATATCATATGGTGTGACATTAGCATGCTTCGGAAGAAATGTTAGAAGTTGTCTTTTGATAGCTTGTCCAATTGACTTGTTTCTGTCCATATGTCTACATTTCAGGGCAAACAGAAGAGATATGTCACCGAGGGGAGATTCCGGTGCCCCGATAGCCCAACCGTGTGATAGTTTGTCAACTGTCGTGGTTTTACCGTGACCAGCCGGACCAACGAGGAGTATACGGCATGGCAGCTTACCGTTGGCATTTGTTTTGAAGATACCATTTATCGAATCTTTTATGTGTACTTTTCTTGGTTCATCGATACCTCGCGACCCGTTGTCGATAGTGTGCAGTGTTATTGAAGTATGCCGGTCTACAAACTCAGTAGCAGCACCCTTGTCCCATGGCTTTAGCTGTATTTTCTTATCTTCGTACTGGTCGATGAGAACATTATTTTAACAAACATTTAATGCACAATTTTGTATGAAAAAAGGCTAAAACCAATGTGTTTTTTTTTTAATAGCGCCCTCTTGAGTTGTAACGGCTCTTTTTAAAAAAAGTGGGTTTTACTTAGTCGTTTGTAATTGTGTATACTTTTCGAGCATTATGAAGTTATAACTATTACGTTGTACCGTAATGGTGCCGGTTTCGGTTACTTAAGTTAAGATTGACCAATACTCAACTATCCCTTTAAAGGGATAGTTGAGTTCTGGTAAGGAGAGTACAGTTTTAGTGAAACGGAATTTTAGTAACCAAAACCTGCATCATTACATTACAAACTAATAGTTATAACTAGAAAGGAACACAAAATTACAAATGACGTAGTAAAGATCATGTTATCATTCAAAAAGAGCCGTTAAAACGTAAGAGGGCGCTCTCTAAACACTCATCGGTTTCAACCATTTTGAATAAAATATTGTGCATGTGATGCTTTGTTGAAAAAGTGATTAGATAGAGAAATAACCAATAACTATTTAAATACTTATTTTGTAACTTTTTTGAAAAGAGGAAGCATTTTTTTGAATTTTTAACGGCTGGTTCAAAATTCTCTAATAAACCCGGGCCCCGGGTTTATTACAAATTGTTATATTTATGGATATTTCAGCCGTTTCTGAACCGATTTTGATCAAACAAAGATGATTTTATTGTTTAAATATTATGCTCTTTCAAATTTTACACTCAGTTTTTCATTACCTCACAAACCAATTAAGTAGTCTAGCGCCCTCTCAACCAAAACTCAACTTTCCCTTTAACCCCAATACATCCTTTTATAATTCAAGTACGCACAACATATCTTTTGTGGCCTTTCACGAGAAGGTATATTTTTTTCGCGCATATATTCATGCAATTATTTGCCCCCCTTTTGTTCCATTTCCGCTACTTTTTTCGTTCGCGAAGACATGGGAAAATTCCCTCCCCTCCCCTCCCCCCCCCCCCCCCCCCCACTACTTCTATGGTACACAAAGTGAGCGCGCGCCGCGGTCCCATTACATTGGCAAATGCTTAGGTCACATATGCTCCGATTTGGGATACGGCGCCCGTACGATGCCACTTTTAGGTGAAATCTTGCGGGAATCTAGCGGCGCCCGCAAGGGTGCCGTGGCTATCGTGAGGTCGCATTTTACTCTCACTATTACGTTCCGAAAGCAGCGTCACCCGCTCCGCGAGTCGATGGCCGACGGCGAATGCTCCGCTGACAACATCTCCGGCGAAAATTACTCCGTCGGCTATTGCTTCGACGACAGACTCTTAGGCGACAAAATACTTCCTCGACAGAAGCTCCACCAAATTCACAGTGACGTAGCTACAAGGGGCGTGCCCCCAATAATTGGCAACACAGTACAGGACAAAACGGTACAAGTTATAATAAGATAAATAGTTATAGCGTCCCCCCAAAATGCGTGTCTCCCTAATCAGTCCGAGCGCTCTACTTTAGACCCCAATTCTTGAACTTATTCTTCCCCTATAAATCGCCGCCAGCAAGAAATCTGAAGCGAGAGATCTGAATTGAAGTACAAAGTTATATAATTGAATGAAAAAGGGTGTGAACCTGGACTGGAAAACCGCTGATGCATTTTATGTATACAAATGAATTTCAGTTAATTTAAATGATAGCAATAATATATACAACAACAAATTACGTTTCATAGTTATTGTGTGCATTGTTGTTTGTCTAATGGTAACAGAAGAATGAAACGAGTTTTGATTTGTCAAATGTCTGCCTAAATATGGAGGTATTTAAGATAAAATCCGAATTCAACCACTCAATCGCCCGTAGTATTCAAGTTCGAATACTTCACGCGAACGATCGGGATGAAATCAACAATAATTTCCCATGTTATCACCAAATAAACATTAATTTTTTTAATCAAAATCTCGCATATCATTCATAAGAATAATCCAATAAAAGTGGTAAATGATTGAAGTATCAAATATTCCTTCTTTTTTTTTTCGTTTTTTTTTTTTTTTTTTTTATGGGGGGGGGGGGGGGTTAATGGATTACTTTAAACAATTATTAGGTAGGTTATTGACTGCATACCATTCTTGTATGTAGATGGCATGTCTTGGTTGATATTTTAGTATGTAAACATTGATTTTGTTTCCCTATACTATGCTTGCTTTTGTATTATTGGGTTTCTCGGGACCTCACTGAAGTAAACATTTTATACAATCAAATTACAAAAGTTTAAAAATAGACGATGTTTGGAACTTGATGGTTACGTGTCTTATCAACATTGTATTCATTAAAGATATCAAATGAGATATTTTCTTTTTATTTTTCGATGTTGTATCTAAAATTGTTGAATATAGGTGTGGTATGTGCGAAATAACCAAGCCGATTGTTGTTTAAGTTGATTAACCTCCTGCCAACACTTACTTTAATTACTACACATAAATACTCAAATTTGCTGTTGAATTTGAATAAATTTAGAGTGAAATTGGTTGCGAAATTACGAAATGTATCATTACATTGAAAGATAGCTGTTACATGGCTGGACGAAATTTAGCATGATTGTGACGAAACCGTAAACAGATTGACGAGTTTGATTGAGAAAAAACGAAACTGAATGACCAATGATGTACATTCTTAACCAAATGTAAAACTGCGCTTCGTTTCATTGCAAAGGTGAACTCGTAAATTTAACATTTGGCAATCCATTTCAAAACCGTGCAATTTTAGATTTGCGATATTAACGCCCATTTTAGTGAAGCGGTAGCAAGCGGAGATAAAGTTTTCATGTATGTGTAATTAATACTTGTGATCATCATACATTCAGTAATGGGGACCCGAATGAATAGTATGCAAACTTGTCTCATTTATGCATTCCATGTAAGGGCGTAGGCGTAGGAAGCATCTCCAAGAAACTAGTACAAGAGTAGTAAAGTGATGACAATGCACTCTTGTGCTATACTATAATGATATGAAAGATTCCAGAATTGATATTAAAGACGAATTAAGTTTGAAAATATATGTACGGAGTCCGTGTAGAGTTGTGTAAATTCATTTAGAGGGTGGCATTAAGATTTAAAGAAAATTTGCACAAGTATAACTCTTGATTCGAAATATTCGGGCAAAATAACGCCACTCCAACGTGATTTCCGAGCAAAGGTGAATACGTTTTGCTTTATTCGGCTGATCATTCCATGATGGGACTCGAGCATAATTATTGTCAGGCCACAATCCTCTCGTTGTTGGGCAGAAAGTTTATTACCACTGTGTTTGCTACTCATTTTGTTTGCCAGATGAAATTTGTAAAAGACGATATTCGGGAAGAGGATCATTTCCTTTGAAAAATGTGCTCGTTATTGTGCGTAGGTGTAATGTAATATACATAATGCTTTTTCCTTATTGACACACAATGCTGAGCGTCAATGTTTCACGTACCTGTTTCTGCCATAATAATGCAATCCATTAACTGTAGCTTCATATTATGTTATTGTATATCAAATTAAAAATACAAAAACCCTCCTCGCCATTAGCATATATAGAATCCCGGAAAATCATTCATGCATGGCTTGTCACGGTCAATTAAGCACCGCAAGGTCTGTTTTCAAAAATACAAAAAAATGACCATCCATTTAACCATTTAAATGTTGACAAGCATGATGCATGATATGTGACCTTACACCACAAAACGACCATTAAGTCGGGAAAACTGATTGTGCTGATTTTCATATAACATTACAAAAGAAGTCATTACCTTTAAAATGGTATATCATTTGTCATTTTTGCACTAAGCAAACCCTCTCAAAAATGAACGCCAAAGATTAAGAATATGGCTGAAGCATTTTCAAAATAAGGGAGAAACGGGCCGCTTAAAATATCAGTCTCCATTGAAGCGCTGTAATAAGATCACATTTATTAGATGAAAAATCATATTTTAACATGGTTTCCGACGCTCAAAATTTCATAGAAGGTAGATACAGATATGCTTATTCAGGAAATACCAAAATCCTAAATCTCATATTTTGAACAAAATTTGGCTATTTTAGCTAATAAAAGAGAAACTACCACAGCGACATAACGGTCGTTTTATGGTGTAAGGTCACATATACACGCTATATTCATGACATAGCATACATATTTCATTACAAATTCGATTTTTTTTTTTTAGTTTCATCTCAATAGAAAAAGTGTAAATGAAGACAAATTGTGAACGTTGTAGGTTTTATTTCCATCTAAATGTAACACAATGGGGAATTCCATGGCTTAGGTGTATTCGTCGCAACTAACAGTTTGTGCCCTTATTTCAGCATGAAACTTGCTATACATGGTTATCAAGAATTCTACCGCAGTCCAAAGATCTTCAACATCTGATGTCACCCTTGGTCAACCATTTGGGCAGTCTCTAACATGTTATTAATTATTTATCTAGATAACTATAGTTGAAACTGCATAGGACACACTTCCCTAAATACTCATCCAAACTTGCAATTTCTGCGTGCAAATATAATTTTGGTAACACCAGTTTCCATTGTTTTAATTCAGTCATACGTGAATTATGTACCATAAGTGGTATATCAAATGAAAGAAGAGAAACAGAGCTTGTCATTCATGAAATCCGGTTTCGTTTTTTTCTGGGACACTCTGTATATTAAGCAGCATGTGTGACATTATGCTGCATATTCAGAAGTAGGGCCTTCAATATATTGATCATTGGAGAAGTCTTAATATGTGTGACAGTAGCTTTGTTGCCTCCGACGTGGATTCTCTCTTCCCTTTCTGAAGATTCAGTTCATGTGATTGTCAACTGGCGAAGGTTTGAAAAAGACTGGAGGCCATCACATAGTCTCTCTGGTAGATGTCAAGCGCGGATTTTGGATTTCAATACATGCTACCTGTTTTTCATCAAAACAATTAAACAAGTATCAACATATTTGTAAACTATATTCACGTATGTTGACGCACTCAACTAACGGAGATAGTGGCGTGCACGGTCATACCGATTTCAAATGAATGTGAGAAAAACTTGGCAATTCGTTATTGTCCCATTCATGTTTGTATTGTTTGATTGTTTGTTTAACGCAAAATGAAACGTGCTCACTACGTACTTAGTACACAGTCTAGCGACTAGCGCAGAGGCCTGGGTTGGTCGCTCGCTATACATTGAGAAATTAGCGCACAAACAAACAGAGAGTCCAAAGCACCTACAAGTGAATGCGAGGGGTAACCAGTGAATACGAGCAAACACGAACTACAGCGAATAGCCTTCCGCAAAAATATACGCAATCATTCGCAGTTTACTTTTTTCTTGCTATCTGCGAATACATGTTATCTACGAATACCCAGTTTCCCCATGATTTAATGCCATACTGATGTTTTATGAAAGCCTTGGTTACCATCATTTGGGTTGTAATCTATTGCCAAAGGATGTGTCTTCGAACCATAAGATGGGTTCGTTTAAAGTGGTCTACAATATAATATATGTCTATGTTCCTGTAGCAACATAATATACATGCAATGGTCATAAATTGTATATGCGCAAAAGATCTCGCCAAACTCATACGCTCAAAGATAACAATAACATTGCAGGACTTAAAAACAAAACAATAGTTCTGAAAATGCCGTGTACACTTTTGGTTGAAATCGACCATAAAGATTATTTTACCTTATTTTGAACATACATAGGTAGGGCTTCCCAGATTTTGATCAATGCCGAAGTCTCAATATGTGTGAGAGTAGCTTGGTTGCCTTCGACGTGGATTCTCTCTTGCCCTTCTGATGATTCCGTTCGTCTGAATGACACTTCGATGTCGTGCAGATTCTGCGTAGAACGCAGCCATGACCAGTCTCCGCACTCCCGAGGAAGGCCAAGGAACTTCAAGCATCTGATGCTGGTCAAGTGTGGCAGCGAAGTGACGGATGTTGGGTCTGTGATGGTCAACTGCTGAAGGTTTGAGAAAGACTGGAGGCCATCACCAAGTCTCGCTGGTAGTGTAGATGTCAAGCGCGGAGTTTGGATTTCAATACGTGCTACCTGTTGAAGAATAAAAAAGTGAACAAATTTAAAACATACTACATGTAATACATTAAGCTCAAGTATGTTTGATCATGAGATTAGGAAATGAGATGATTAACAGCATATCCTAGATAAAAGGATTATCTCCTTGACCAACATTTTCGAAGGGGCGGTGGGGAGGGGTGTCTGTGAAGATTTTCGAGGGGGGCCCGTAGGATGTCGATGACGATTTTTACGAGGAGGGGTGTTTTGAACCAAAATTGGCACAGAAGCTCTCTAGGCCATACTCCGTCCAACGCCATTTGCTACGATGCTTCTGCTTCACCAGGAAGGGGTGTCAACACGCAATATCCATTAATTCGTTGGAACATTGCAGGTTACGGTCTGTAAAATCATCAGACGTCATCGAGAGGAGGACCAATTAAAACCACGGGAATCTCTAGGACATCCACGATTGACCACCATAATAGATTATCGCAAATTGCTTAACCTGTGCCGTAGAAACCGGAAATGGCAAAATGGAGCCTTCACCATGTTCACCGTCAATGTTGCATTGTATGTAAGGTACATATACTCCAAGGTGACCAGTTCAAAGGACACTCCACCAACCACTCACAGCACTCGAAGGGCCACATCACATGCACCACCTCTAATTGTGTATATCTCATCACTTGCAAGGTTTGCGCCTTTGCGGGATGCAGTATGTGGGGGAGACCAGGAACACACTGAAGAAACGCTTCTACGGCCACATATCTACTATTTTGACATCCAACTTTACACCCCAGTATGACTTCATTTCAATCATCGTATCATTCGGCAACCGCCCAGACTCAGTCCGCACCAGCAGAGAGAAGGGTTCTAGGACTACTACCCCCTGGACAACCACCCCCCGGACAATTACCCCCCGGACAACTACCCCCCTAGGACAATTACCCCCCGGACAACTACCACCCGGACAATTACCCCCCTAGGACAATTACCCCCCAAGACAATTACCCCCCAAGACAATTACCCCCCAAGACAATTACCCCCCAAGACAATTACCCCCCAAGACAGCTACCCCCCAAGACAACTACCCCCCGGACAACTACCCCCCGGACAACTACCCCCCGGACAACTACCCCCCGGACAACTACCCCCCGGACAACTACCCCCCGGACAATTACCCCCCGGACAACTACCCCCCAGACAACTACCCCCCGGACAATTACCCCCGGACAACTACCCCCCGGACAACTACCCCCCCGGACAACTACCCCCCGGACAACTACCCCCCGGACAACTACCCCCCGGATTATTACCCCCCGGACAACTACCCCCTGGACAACTACCCCCCGGAATATTAACCCACAAGACAATTACCCCCGGACGACTGGACAACTGGTAGTTGAGCGATTTGGTCCATATCCTAGACAGTAATATTATATGATACGTAGTTCAAGCTATGGAATCAAACATACATAATGTATGCGTATTAAAAAGTGGGAGTGACAATCACCTCCACTTCCAAATGTATGGCTGGCATGTGGGGGTGGGGGGGGGGCACAACTGGTAATGGAGCGATTTGGTGCATATCCTAGACAGTAATATTATATGATACGTAGTTCAAGCTATGGAATCAAACATACATAATGTATGCGTATTAAAAAGTGGGAGTGACAATCACCTCCACTTTCAAATGTATGGGGGGAGGCATGTTCCCCCCCCCCCACCCCATCCCATCCCCCGGGTGCATTGTGTGCATTCAATTTTGCCAATTTTGTTACCGCAGTTGTATTGAGTAGTTCAAAATCGTTTTCAGCATTGTAATTCATATATTGATTATGCGGAAACATTTTGTTTGCATTCGATTTCAAACGTATTTCGATTTCGAGTAAATTCGTGATTACGTAAAACCACCCTCCGGGAAATCCGTTGGCGCAATGTGGATCAGGAGAGAAATAAAACTCACGTCTACTTCATTCTGAGTATAACTTGCAAGTTTCAACTGAGCTTTATTGAATAACCAGAACGTCAATGACGTAGCGCTCATCCGGCATCTCGCAACATCAAATATCGCAAATTTCATGTGGTACACTTTTCAACTGGTCAAAAAATAAAAATGTGATGCCCTGGAAGGGACATAAAAATTAATTTAAAAAAAATAGAGTGAAAAAAATATAAATTTGACGCCCCAGAAGGGACATGGGAAAACAAAAAATAAAAAAAATAAATAAATAAATAAAAAAAAAAAAAAAAAAATATATAAAAAAAAAAAAAAAAAAAAATAAATAAAAAATAAAAAATAAAAAAATAAATAATAAAAATAAATAAATAAATAAATAAATAAATAAATATAAAATTACCATAATTAATTAATGGAGACAAATTTCAAAATTCTGTGTAGAAGTTTAGTGTACCAAAGTTAGCTCTACCAGATGAAGCAAACCGAATCAAAATCGGTCGAGAAATGAAGGAGAAGAAGCATTTTTTGTGATTTTTAGAATAAATTTGCATAAATTACCATAATTAATTAATGGAGAAAAAATTCAAAATTCTGTGTAGAAGTTTAGTGTACCAAAGTTAGCTCTACCAGATAAAGCAAACCAAATCAAAATCGGTCAAGAAATGAGGGAGAAGAAGCATTTTTTGTGATTTCGAATAAATTTGCATAAATTAGCATATATAATGAATTTCACGATTCTGTGTAGAAGTTTTAAATCCCCCTCCTAGCCCTATCTTATGAAACAATCAGAATCAAAATCGGTTGAAAAATAACGAAGAAGAAGCATTTTGAAAACTGTGGACGGACGGACGGACGGACGGAAGGACGGACGGACGGACGGAAGGACGGACGGACGACGGACGCCACGCCATGGCATAAGCTCATCGGGCCCTTCGGGCCGGATGAGCTAAAAACATACATTATGTATGTA
>JBAMJV010002639.1:0-32656 GCA_037951105.1 Echinarachnius parma
ATTCAGGTGAAGAAAAACAAAACATCCATTCAGTTCAGTATCTAGCTATTCACTATCATGCCTAAATTAGCATTTTATTTGCTGCAGTAAACTTACCGAAATGTCTTCTTACTTCATCACAGATAATCCAGATAATTCGCACTAAAATATCAATCAATAACCGAAATCACTGGCCAGTATTACGTAGGCTTACTCCGTCAAATAGATGCAAAAACTCGATTGATCCACGTGTGGTATATGACATACTGTTCTCGGTCTACTATTAGTACGTGTATTAGTACTGTCGCGGCGATATTGTGCGGTCAATGAGAGCGCGGCAGAACGAAACCCAGTTAGACAAGTGCGCATGCGTGCATTCAACCAATCGCTGCTTGCATTACTAGGGTGGGGGTAGGTGGGGGTGCGTAGACCTGTATTGCAATGCGTCCGTAAGTATATTGTCCGTGCGTACGCGTGCGCATAGTGCCATAAAACGGCCTAAATTGACACTATTTACCGTTTTAATGGCATGGGTGATATGATAGCATTTACCGTTTTAGCAGAGAGACCAGGTTGATAAATTATAGGATCTTTAAAAGTGTGGTTGGTTTTGAAAAATATTTAGTGCAGTTGGATGTTAAAGATAGGATAACTTTGTCTAGATTTCGGTGTGGAAACCATAAAACTCCCAATAGCAAATGGTCGCTACTTGCCTGAGCAAGAGTTGCAGATTTGCAGATTGTGTTCCTTACAAGATTGTTATGATATGTAAATGTGTTCGCTAACTTCAGTAATAAACGCCACGCACGCGTGTGCACTTTACATGAAACTCCGTCTAACTTGAACATGGCGGCAGCGGTGGGCCCGAAAAAAAATCATTTTTTCGGCGGATCCCGTTTTTCTGAAGTAAAATTCATGGAAGCCGAAGACTAGCGTTTGTGTCAGGAACCGATTGATTTGGATGTCGGTCATTTTGCGAACATTTTACCCTTGATTCAGGCATCATATCCTCGTCATGTCTAATTCGGACTCGGCAGAGCAGCCAGCGCACCAGGCTACGCCGCGAGCAGCGGCAGGCCCGCCACGGGCGACGGCAGGCCCGCCACCAGTCAGTGGTATTCGACCGCCTCCTCCGCTGACAATTACGCGAGGGATAATTGATGCATGGCCCACGTGGAGACAGATGTGGGAGAATTACTGCGTCATCTCGCAACTAGACAAGCAGCCTTCAGCATATCAGACGGCCCTGTTTCTGCACACCATTGGCCCTTCAGGCCTCGAACTGTATAACAGTTTTGTTTTCGACCGAGAGAGGACAGAAATAACCTTGAAAAAATCATCGAAGCATTCGAGGATTATGCTGTTGGTGTCAAGAATGAAACGTATGAACGCTACATGTTTAACAAGAGAACACAGGAGCCAGGTGAGTCATTTGACACATTTCTTACCGATTTGAGGAAACTAGCCAAGTCTTGCAACTTCTGCCAATGCATGGCAGATAGCCTCCTTCGAGACAGGATTGTGCAAGGTATTCATGATGCGCAAACCAGAAAGCGACTCCTACAAGAACGAAAACTCACCCTTGGTATTTGCATTGATATCTGTAAGAGCTCTGAAACTGCAGAATCCCATTTGAAAGCATTTGCAGACACAAGCGCAAATAGGCAGTCGGCCGCAATCCACAAAATGAAACAATCGCCGGGGAAAGGCTCCAGATGGCGCCAACCCAGACCGCAGACCAGCACTGGCCAGGCTGGGACAGGCCGTGGCAAACGTGGATGGGCCAAAGGATGCAAATACTGTGGCAGGGATCACCCGAGGGATCGTGCGCGATGCCCAGCATTCGGGCAACACTGTAATTCGTGCGGTATGAAGGACCATTTCGCCAAAATGTGCAGACAGCAGAAAACGAATAAAGTGGATGACACACATGACGATTACAGCAGTGACTCAAGCACTGAATACATTGATAGTGTTACAGTAACCATCAATTCAGTCAAACCCAAGCATGATGTTTATGCAGTGATGGAAATCAATGACAGGCCAGTCAACTTTCAAGTTGACAGCGGGGCCAGTGTGAACATTTTGCCCGCTAAATACCTCCAAGGTACCGACTGCACACCCACACCGCAACGCAAGAAACTGGTTATGTGGAACAAGACCACGATGGACGCAGAAGGTATGTGCCGCATCAAAGTGCATAATCCAAAGACAAAGCGAAAATATTCAGTTGAATTTGTGATCGTGACCGATGACTTCACGCCCCTACTGGGAAGCAAAGCAAGCCAAGCCATGAGCCTCATCACTGTAAACGAGGATAATTTTCACCGTGTTCATGCATCGTCAACTGTCACCGGCAATGCATGCAAACCTGAAGAACGCTATGCCGAAGTGTTTAACGGTGAACTAGGAGAGCTACCAGGTGTAGCACACCTTCAAGTTGACAAGGACGTAACTCCTACGGCGTTACCGCCAAGACGCCTACCCCATGCCACAAAGCGAAAGGTGAAAGCAGAGTTGGACAGCATGGTGAAACGCGGGGTCATAGCACCAGTTGAAAAGCCAACAAGTTGGGTGAGCCAACTTGTCGTAGCAGAGAAAAAGAATGGTGATCTTCGCATCTGCATCGATCCACGACCTCTCAACAAAGCTTTAAAGCGTGAACACTATCAACTCCCGGTGATTGAAGACATTTTGCCAGATCTCAACGATGCCTGTATCTTCACCAAGTTAGACATGAGTTCAGCATTCTGGCAAGTGAAATTGGATGACCCTTATAGTGATCTGACGACATTTAACACGCCCTTTGGACGGTACCAATGGCGTCGTCTCCCATTTGGTACAAGCGTATCATCAGAAATCTTCCAGCGAAGATTACATCAGGCACTCGAGGGGCTCCCGGGAGTGATATGCGTCGCCGATGACATCTTGATCTATGGCAAGGGACCCAGCATGGACGAAGCGATCGTCGATCATGATGCAAAGCTGGATCAACTGCTGCAACGCTGTGTTGAAAAGCACATCAAGCTCAACAAAGCCAAGTCCGTCTTCCGAGCGAAAGCGATACCTTTCCTCGGGCACGTGGTAACCAGTGAGGGACTCCAACCAGACCCGAAGAAGGTCGCCGATGTCCTCAGCATGCCACCCCCTTCAGACGTAGAGGGCGTGCAGAGGCTAGTCGGATTCGTCAACTACCTGAGCAAGTTCCTGCCCAGCCTCTCCGATGCCCTTGAACCACTCCGACAGTTGACGAAGCCGGACATCGCGTGGGAGTGGGCGGCAGAGCAGGAGAGCGCGTTGTGCAAGATCAAACAGATGGTGTCCCAAGCCCCAGTGCTCGCTTACTACAACCCCAAGGAAGAGCTCACGATTCAGTGTGACGCGAGCAACAAGGGCTTGGGAGCAGCGCTACTACAAAATAGACGTCCCATCGCGTACGCGAGCAGAGCACTCACCGACACTGAATCGCGTTACGCGTCCATTGAAAAAGAAATGCTTGCAGTGGTGTTTGCAATGGAGCGCTTTCACCAATACACGTTTGGTCGCTTCACGAAGGTGATCAGCGATCACAAGCCGCTCGAGATGATAGTGAAAAAATCGCTAGTGAAAGCCCCTAAGCGTCTTCAAGGGATGCTCCTTCGCCTGCAGAGGTACGACTTCGACATCACCTACCAGCAAGGAAGGCTAATGTATCTCGCAGATACACTATCGCGTGCTGTTAGCGGTTCCCCAGGCAATGGGAACACATTCGAAGAAGTCAACATGGTGTCCCATTTGCCGATTCGCGATGAGCGTCTCCAGAAGATTCGTAGTGAAACAGCAACAGATTCCGCGGTACAGTTGTTGAAACGCGTGATCATCAACGGATGGCCCAGTGAGCGTGATACACTCCCAGAGCAGCTAAGTCCTTATTACAGCTATAGGGACGAGCTAGCAGTGCAAGGTGGTTTGATCTTCAAGGGAGAGCGAGTGATAATTCCAGCGAGCCTACGCAAAGAAATGAAAGAAAAGATTCACTCCTCGCATCTGGGTATCGAAGGGTGCCTACGAAGAGCGCGTGAATCGCTGTTCTGGCCCGGAATGACCAGTGAAATCAAGCAGTTCATTGCCACTTGTGATGTATGTCGCACATACGAAAGTAGCCAACAAAAAGAATCACTCATGGGCCATGAAATAACCACAAGGCCATGGGAAAGAGTTGGCACAGATCTGTTTTCATGGAATGGGAGGGATTATCTCGTGACCGTCGACTACCACAGCAATTTCTTTGAGGTAGATCACCTCGAGGATACGACCAGCCACACCGTAATTCGCAAGCTGAAAGCACACTTCGCGAGATATGGCAGCCCTACACAAGTCGTGAGCGACAACGGCCCGCAGTTCACAGCAGCGGCTTTCCGACAATTCGCAAAGGAATGGGACTTTGAGCATCTCTGTAGCAGTCCAGGGAATAGCAAAGCGAACGGTAAAGCCGAATCAGCAGTCAAAACGGCCAAGCGACTCATGACAAAGAGCAACAAGGTACATTCCGACCCTTACCTAGCGTTGTTAGACCACCGTAATACGCCCTCTCAAGGGCTGAATACAAGTCCAGCCCAACGCCTCATGAATCGCCGCACGCGCACATTTCTGCCAACAAAATCATCACTCCTTGAGCCCAGGGTGGTGAACGAGCACGAAAGCATGAAAAGACGAGCGAAACAACAAGCAGAATATTATAACAAATCTGCGAAAGATCTCCCACCACTAGATGAAGGAGATAATAATAACTGTTATTTAAATACGCTATTCACGCGGGTATCATAGCGCTTACAAATACACAAAAATACAATTATACAATCAAAAACTTACTAATTACATACATACAAAATATTAACTTAATAATCAATCACAAAGCAGGGAAAAGGTGGGTCTTTAAGTGCGATTTAAATGTAGTGATAGATGTAAACTCTCTTATTATTTGTGGTAAACTATTCCAAATTGTTGGGGCTAATATTCCAAATCTTTTACCAAAATGAACGTAATTTGAAGTGGGTATAATCAATCTAGTGGTATCTTTTGATGAACGAAGGGGGCGAGGAGGGTTATAACGTACAATACAATTTGACATATAGTTAGGGGCAGAGTTATTCAAAATTTTATAAACCATCAGACATATCTTAAATTTAATTCGTTCAGAAATGGGTAACCAATGGAGTTCATGAAGTAGAGGTGCAGATGGAGTTTTACGGCCAAGTCCAAAAATCAGTCGGGCAGCCCGGTTCTGAATAGTTTGAAGTTGTTTCATGTCTTTGGCTGAAAGGACGGTGAGCAGGCTGTTACAGTAATCTAGTCTTGAGATGATCAGGGCCTGAACTGCGTGATGACATGTTTTCCTGTCAATGTATCGTCGAATGCGCCATAGATTGCGGAGGTGGAAATTGCAGGAGCGTGCTATATATGTGATATGTGGTTTGAGTTTTAATGTAGAGTCAATATATACGCCCAGGTTCATTACTTTAGGTGACAGGGGTATTGCGAATGCAGCCCCTAGTCCAAGGGCAGAAAAATTGGGAGAAAGCCATTGTGCATCGCAGGTTCGATGAGCGATCATACATGGTTGAAACACCTTCTGACGCATATCGCAGAAATCGTGTTCATCTCCGCAAAACACACGAGGATCCACCAGCGGGGATCAACAATGACCAGAACAGGGGTACAAAGCCGCCAAACCCCCCAAATGACAAACAGGTGCCCACACAGCAAGTGGGCCAGGCTGACCACGAAGAAAACAATAACAAGGTTGTTGAGCCAAACATTGACAATGGCATGAACGCAACCAAAACAAGGTCGGGTCGAACTGTAAAACGACCAAGTTACCTGAAACACTACGTACCACAGTGATGCATGTTCCAATTTTGAACATATAATTACAAGACATTCGCATGTGATACAGGCTAATGTGAGTTTGTTTATGTTTTAAAGGTGGTTTTTATACATGTGTACAAGTATGAACAAGATTTATTATTAGTTTGCGTTTTGCTGAAAGGATAAGACGATCCTTACTTATTATGGGGAAGAACACTCATGATTGTAATGTATGCTTACATAAAATAGCATGCACACACGTAATGTTAAGACAAGTTGGAAGAAAGAAAAGAAAATAGACGTTCTAAGTTTTACACATACTCCAGTATTTTATTTTATTGTCATTCAGCTCAGTCAGGAAATTAGATTTGATAATTACACATTCGAAAATATTTCATGTAAGATAATCATTAGAAAGTTGAATTAGATTAGAATATAATATTACACATTGCATAGCCACAGGTATAAATACACGCAGTATTAATATGTTTATTGTATAAAGATTTTAATACATACATGTCGTAATAATTTTAAGTTTTAAATGATATTTTAGAACACAATACGCATACTAGAAGCATGAATACATAACTTAGTAATTTGTATTATTTAATGCTAACTTAGATATTTGTTGATAACACAGTGGTGTTTAAAAAAAAAAAAAAAAAAACTCAGTGTTAAGATTTAAGATGTATTTTATAAAGTTCCGTGATATTTAAGTAGTTTAGATTACATATTTGAGGCGTTATTTGTTAGAGTTTTCGGAGCATTCCGGAAGATCATAATGCAAATGTATACACACGTTAATGAGTCAAGTTATGTTTGTTGTAATTTAAGGCAAATGTGATTTAAAAGAATGTCCAAATAAGGTCCAGTTTTTGTTATTCATTAATGTTACATATTGCATGTTTAAGCCAATATATTTGTATGTAAAGTTTAGTCCTCAGTTTGAATTAACGGGGGATGTTATGATATGTAAATGTGTTCGCTAACTTCAGTAATAAACGCCACGCACGCGTGTGCACTTTACATGAAACTCCGTCTAACTTGAACAAAGATCAGGGGGATGAATTTCATTATGTCTTAGTGTGCCCTGCATTTCAGAATGATCGGAAGCAGCTAGTTAAAGGTCATTATTTTAAGAGGCCAAATGTATATAAGATGTACCAGTTATTCAATGTCAGAAATATTAAGCAGTTAAAGAATTTATCAAGGTTATGTAGTATTATTATGGCTAAGTTTTCTTAGTGCTAAATAAGTGTGTGATAGTTAAAAGTTGTTGCCAAAGATTTGTTGCCAAAGTTTGTTTTTTATCATGTTTATACTTGATATATGTATATACACATGTTGTATTTCTCCCATGCCCCCGTGAGGGGCCGTTATTGAGAATAAAATTCATTGTCATTCATTGTCATTGTCATTGTCATTGTCATTGTCCTTTTATAATACAGATACAGTATACTCCGCAAAAAAAAGAAACTGGAAACTTGTATAAGACCAAATATTTCATATTCATTTACGATAAAATATATGATATTGTATATCAAATTAAAGATTAAACGACCCTCTTCAATGTTGGCATAAAATCCTAATGAAATCATTCATGCATGACTTGTCACGGTCAATTGAACACAGCAAGGTCTGTTTTCAAAAATAGCAGAAATGGAACATCCACTCAACCATATAAATGTTGATAAGCATAATCTAAAACGCTATATTCATGATATGGCATAATTTTTCAATACAAATGTGACCTTTTCTATGTTCATCTCAACAAAATAGGGAATTCCTTGGCAAAGGTTTATTAGTCGAAACCACAGTTTGTGCCCTTATTTCAGCATGAAAAATGGTATAAATTCTTCTCAAGAATTCTACCGTAGTCCACAGATCTTCAAGAACTGATATCACCATTGGTCAAACAGTTGGGCAGTGACATTTCTCTAGGTAACTGTAGTTAAAATTCCAGGGGACACACTTAAACAGACAAGCTTCATGCCTCTAATACAGACCAGTATGATGATGCTCTCATAACCTGGCCATGTTTTATTGACAAATTTGTATTTTCAGAGATTGTTCATAACAATAAAGTTAAATAATGTCATAATTTACTTGCCCCGCACCTCTTGTTTTAGGTGAAACGCTTACTATCATCCTGATTATTTCAGTCGAATGGTGTGGTCCTCCATTGTTTTTGCTATTTTTGAAAAAAGACCTTGCTATTGTTAATTGACCATGGCATTTCATGCATGAACGATTACACCTTTAATTTATATCCTGCATGCAGAGGACTAAATTCCCTTTAATTTGATATATGATAATCTACACTTTATCGTACATTAATATGAAATATTTCAACTTTTACAAGTGTCCAGTTTCTTTTTTTGCGGAGTATATATCTCAGCACCCCCGGTGAAAAAATCGTTCCCAGGGCCCTGAAAAGAGCATACAATTTTAATAACAGAATTAACTTTATTTGATCAAAATCGGTTCAGAAACAGCTGAAATATCAATAAATATATCCGATCGGAATAAACCTGGGATCCCAGATATACTCGATGATTTTAAAAATAATTATAAATTGCTTGAACTTTCTTGAACTCTCTATTTATTCATTATTCTAACATAACATCATGTGCACAATTTTATAGGAAAAATGTTTGAAACCAATGCGTTTTTACAAAGCGCACTCTTGTGTTTTAACCATTGAAGTATGACTCCAACAATCCAACTGCCGTTGTAGAACTATTAGTTTGTAATGTTATTGTGCAGGTTTTGATTACTAAAGTTCAGTATTACCAAAACTAAACTATCCCTTTAACCTTGGTGAATCTGAGACATATGACACACGTGAACCCGCCCATCAATTTACAAAAACAACACAATTATTTAAGAAATAGATATAGAGTGTGCCCTCACAGTAAGTAGCTTGTCCCTGTAGTAACTAAACCCACATTGCACCATGGTCCGAAAATCGGGTTTATCGTGCTGCAGGTTTAGGAATAAATTCCTTATTATTAAACGATTTTGCCATACTAATAAAATAATATGATTACCGAAACCAACATTATTATATATATTAAAGGGATCTAGTAACTGTGTTGACTTGTGCAAAAAGTGATGAATGGTTGAATAAATGTGTATTCCAGTGGATAATTAACATTCTGAACACTTCAATAATAAATATAATTTTAACAAAAGGGAAATTCGAAAAAAAAACTGTCCCATGCTTGTATTGGTAATACGAATACAAATAAGAATGAGAGAACCACTAGAGTTCTAAGTAAGTTTTGTGGATTTGGACAATGTTACTAGATCCCTTTAAAGCATCCTCCATAATAGTGGTTGTTATTACATATTTTATGTCACAATGAAACCGACGCGAAACCGTGAAAGAAGATATGACTTCCTCATCCAAACTTTACGATCAAACAAGAATCTGACAGTGGATTGTAGCTTAACTTTATACGAGACCGAAATCGTCGACAAAAATAAATCAAGTATAAGTGGGTGCATAGGCGTACCCAGGGGGAGGGGGTTTGGATGGTTCAACCCCCCCCCCCCCCCCCCTTTGACCAAAAAATGACTGTTTTGGGGGGGTTTGAACCCCCCCTTTTGAAATTTTAACCGGTCTTGAGACCAACTTTTAGCGGTCTCGACCGTCATTTTCGATGGTCTCGGCCTCGAAAAGTGCGAAAAAACCGTCGTCTCGGCCTCAAAAATGTTGAAAATTGTTGGTTTCGGCTTCAAAAATTGTCTACGACTTCCTCTTGAATGTTCCCAATAATGAAAATAATCAATATTTTATGGACCAATCTCGTCTGCTTTCAATGCCCACAGGAGGCGGCCATTTCTTCAACTTCCCGCGGTAAAATGACGTGTCAGGCGGAGAACACAATAGTGGGTTACGATATGCTATAATTGTGTTCTCCGCCTGCTGCGTCATTTCACCACGAGTAGTTATAAAATGTTGATGTTGTAGGCATAAAAAGTTGATTCAATTTATTACGTTCTTGATGTACAATAGACCGCTTCTGTAATGTATGCAAATATTATGCGTAGGACGTCAGACTCCCCGTTGGCAAGCTTAACAATAGTAACTATGTCCGGCAAGCTCCGGCAAACTTAGCTTGCCGGACCTAGTTACTATTGTTAAGCTTGCCAACGGAGAGTCTTACGTCATACGCATACTATTTGCATACATTACAGAAGCGGTCTATTGATTAAAAGTCTCAAATACTTGCATTTTTGCTTTTGAATATATTTTATTCCAAGGCTACAAATGGCTTACCATAATTTGTTCACTACCTCCCTATTCCACCCCAAGGTATGCCCATTCTACAGTAACAAACACAACACAGGCATGCATCAATTCTCCCAATGTAGCAGGGCCCTTATTACATTGAGTCACACCAGCATTCCTGCTTCAACCATTATACATCAGGCAATGCAAAACGAGACAAGACCAACATCGGTATCTTACATGGCTCTCTGAATGATTGTTGATCATGGAGCACAGAATGTTTACTACCTCCACAAGGCTATCCCACCCGTAAGCCTGGTATGCCCATGTTATAGTACCACACACAACACAGACAGGCATCAAGTCAACACTCCCAATGTAGCAGGGTCCCTATCACATCTAGTCACACCATCATTCCTGCATTTAACATGCACCAAAAACAAATGTTGAAGCAAAAAGTACATCACTGATCATTCTCGTATCTAAAATAACATGCCACGAAACCATCTCGGCAATGAGAGAAGCTAGACTCGACGTCATATGACTGGATAACATGTTTATTACATGGATAATGCGTGAAATCGATGTATAGATAGCAAGACGCCCAAATCACCTTCTCACAGTAGAACACTTTCATAATACATGTACAAAGACAAATGGTTTCATGCCAAAGACTCACAAATTACAAGCACAATTAATTCACACAATTTCTTCCGACCAAGAACACTGGAGATCCTAGACGCACAATTCACTTTCACTTCCTGATTAACTACTCATTTTTAAAGAAATATGACAGCTTTCAAGTCTACATTTCCAATTGCTGCATCAAAGTTGTTCATATATGATAACTATATACAAGGCAAACAACCCATTTTTGGTTTTTATTTCAGCTAACAAAAATATGCAAGAGACTTTCAAAATTAGTATTGTACTTACACTCAATGACTTACAACTTTCAACTGTGTGATTCTACATCTTAAAGTGCTTCAAGTTGATAAAATAAATTGTTCACACCAGGTTAACAATGAAATATTTGACAAGCAAAATAATAAAAATTAAATCATCCAATTCCAACAGCTATGATGCAAAAATGTTCCAGTTTTATGAAATGCATCAAGCAGTATTTTAAACATAATTCACTACTTTGTTTTTACAATAGAATCTTATATACAAATAAAATCAAAAGAAACAAAACATAAAACGCAATTAATAGAACAAAAATGTGATAAAATTGCCTATGGAAACAATGAACTGGTCAACACTAATTTATCTCTATTCATTTCACTACAAATACCTATAAATAAAATACCACCAGCAATACAAATATATACTTAAAATCAAGATACCCTAGAATTTAATCAGAAACATAAATGGCTTTGAAAAACAGGCTTTCACCAACTTAATAAAATAAGTGTAATTCATGAAAGTCCAATATTTACAGATGCATTCCATTTACTTTCGCGACGTTCAATATAAAATCAAAGGTCTTTTTTTAACCCTATCTTAAATTGACCCCCCCCCCCCCCTCGACTTTTCGCACGATAATTCCGCAACGCACGCAGATATTGCCGCACGACTTCATAAGTTTTTTCATTGAAGTCTTGCGCAACTTTTGAGACCAAATTTGCAACGACCAGATATACCGTTCTAAAGTCACGTGAACTTTCGTAAGTGATCGTCGGCCCAAAAATCGCTAAATTTTGTGATTTGTGTACAAATCCTATGGAAATTGATTTTTTCCTAGAATACACAAAACCTTCATTATTTTTCATTCTAATCACTGCAATACATAAAGAAAAGGTTTAATGTTGAAAACCTGTTAATTAAATCATAAAGAATATTTATGCACAAACTTAGCATTTTCTGAGCAATATTTAGGGATTTACAGACAAAAAGAGGATTTCTGCATAAATTAGCGTACTTCGGTAATTAATATGCGCATAATTTGCATATTTAACATTGAATCGTTTAAACGAAAACATGAATGCGTCGCTAATACTTCAATGTACCTCAATGCGAAATTTCGCGCGACTCGGACAATCGGTTATTTGAGATCTTAGGGGGGGGGGGTCAAATTGACCCCCCCCCCCCCCCCCCAGTAAAAACCTGGTCTGAAATAGCCCAGTTAGAATAGGGTTAAGACTTGTACCATTTCTTTGTCATTTCTAAATGTCAAAATTCTTTACTGAGATTACTATTACTTATACAAAATTCATAAATACATGACAACAAAAATCCTATTTTTAATATAAACATTTATTTGCTGAACTTGCAAAAATAGCCCATGCTATAGACTCAGAACAATGGTCAAAACATGGTATGAAACACATGACATATCAATGTTCATAACTGTTACACTACTCACAAAAAGTAAGTACCCCCTAGCATTTTTTCATATATCTCAAAAAATATTTTACTGATTTTGATCATTCAAACGGTAATGGATATAGAATTTTTTTATGCAAAAAATGAATGGTATTTGTCTGCCAATTGATGGCAGTGTTGGTGTGAAATCATGCGTTTTATGACAAAAGGTGTGAACAAAAATCTTGCACTTTTGTAATTTGTGTCAGCTTCTACACAAATAACAAGAGAATCACACATGTTTCTAAACTTTCAAGCACCATTTATTGCATGTCACTCTAAGTTTTACTTTTAATAAGCATCCCAATTAAAACAGGACATGACTTCGGCCACTCTAATCCCCCAAAATTTCATATTGAAAGGCCTATTGTTTCAGAAAAATGCATGCTTTTGGAAAATGGTTCCACTAACAATGCAGCAGTAGTACTGATTTACATCAAAGATTTGTGAATTAGACCAATATGGTTGCCATAGAATTGCGTTTTCATCATTAAAATATGTATTTTCTGATACAAAGTGCATAAGAAAAGTTGCACTTTAAGTTTTATATGGCATATTGGGTACATTTTGTATACGAGGAAGCTTCTGAAACAATAGGCCTTTCAATATGAGATTGTTGGGGATTAGAGTGGACGAAGTAATGGCCTGTTTTAATCTTTATTGGAATTGGCCATATTCACAAATCTGTTATGTAATTCAGTATATAATTCATAATATATTTCCTTGTCGTCACTGATATGAACCACAATCTTTCAAATGGAACATCCAAACAAATAACTATAACTAAAAGACATTATTCTCAATTACCAAGTTACTGTAAGCGTGGTAGTATTTGCGTTTCTCTGTGTTTTATTTTTTGCATTAGATTTGGTGAAAAAATTCTATAACCCGTGAAAATAGATGCATTATTTTCAGTGGGTATTCTGAGTGTGTGAAATGTGAATCTGGATCGCACAATGCCTCATGAATTGGTGTGTACATGTACATAATGTGTGTGGGCGAGTGTATAAACTCTGGTTTTGAGTGCATGCAGTACCTATCCACATCTAGCGTGCATGATGTACTATTGGAGCGTGCAAGATAGTTTTGAAAGACTCAATTTCTTTTCATGTAAAATGTGTTTGCAAGTGATGTTTATGTTCCTCTTGGTAAGAACAAATAAATTGACATTTGCCGCAAATTTAAGAAGCGGCGAATGTCTTTTTGAGCTGCCCAGCACGAAATATTAATTGTGCGAATCTATCCACGTTTACAGTACTTTAACCCATTTAGGACTAGACTCAAAGGATGTTACTATGGTCTATTATTAGAGATTGCATGTTTTATCAAAATGTAATAGTCTTGAATGGGTTATGCATAAACCTTCAATGCAATCAGTAAACAATACAATTGCACTTAGTTTTTATTCAGGAATCCATCATAATGTAAATGACAAAGACAGTTCATTCAATATTTTAGGGACCAAAATTCACACCCATGTCTCAAACCAGTCTTTGGACCTAACTATAAAAGAATGTTGCCTTTGTTGTTTGATAGCCTTTCAAAAAAAATTTCCCCATACAAATAAGTAGCACTTTCATCAATCAACGGAGAACATTGCTGAAGGGAACAGGGTGACACACAATTACTGATTTAATTTTCATTGTAGGATCTAATTTTGGCAAACATATGTTAAAATGCAAGATACATTTTCAAACGATTATTCTTTTTTTTCTTTCAAAAAGTTTAAGTCTTCTGTAATATTCTGATTTAACATACTAAAAACTACAACTTTCACACACCAAATACAGGAATGTGCACCAGTATTAGACCATTTCAACACCCTTCCTTTGAAATAAGAGTTATATATCGTCGCTGGGCTGTTAAAACCTTGTATCTCAAATTTAGGTGAAAATTACTTTTTTTGATGAATGTGAAGTTTAAGGTGTAATTCATCTTCTAATAACATATCTTAAAACATAATGTCAAAATTCATCTTTTTGAAAACCTCGTATCTCATTTTAGGATTTAGTTCGAAAACCTCGTAACACAATTTCCCGCCTTCCAAATTATTTTTCGTGCATTTCAACCATCAAACATAGTCTTCAGTTCAAATAACATAGCCTACGCACATAATTTGTTAAAATAAGAATGTTTTTTCGCTCTCCTGAAAATTTTGTTTTTTTGAGATACGAGGTTTTAACAGCCCAGCGACGATATACATATATGGTAGCAAGTATAAAGCTACATATAAATACTATTTTATTTTCTGCCTACATTGTAGGCACCCTCTTTTTAAATCTGCTCTGATAAAGTATCTGCAGTGATGACCTATAACAAACATGTTTCTTCATGCTAACAAATATATTCCCTATTAACTAAAATAAATTGCTTTCAGAATGACTCTGGAAAACAACCAGTTTTTAGTTTTATCCTCTCTGCTAAAAGCCAATATATTTTCATTTATCCCAACAATCTGGTACATAGCTATTAACTAACTAACCAGATATTCATACTGATTCATAAACAATATTTGCTATGAAAAGAATTTGAAAGAAAATGCATAAAATGCTGAGAAATAAACACAGCCTTTCAGGACATAACCATGTCTGTAGAAAAATGTCTCCTTTGCTATTGTAACAAATCAAAGCCTAAATACACACATTTATAAAACTAGTGGCGTAGCGAGGGGGAGGGGCGCTCCATGACCCAAGCACCCCCTGGCCCTTTGTTTGTTTTTGCTTATTAGCCAGTTTTGAGTTTGGGGCTTCCAAAAGCTTCCGGGGGCTCTGCCACCTTGACGCCCAGTAGGGGGAAATGGACCCCAACCAAAGCGGCTCGCTGGTTGGAGCCCCCTCCCCTTGGGAAATTCCTGGCAAGACACTGCACGAAACCCTCCTATGAACCCAAGATGGAAACTAAAGGTCACCCAAAGTTTACAAGTAAGCAACATCATCCAACAAAGCTAGTAAGGTTGAAGACGGGGCCCAGATTTATTTCACTGATCTGATAGCTTTTCTTTTACTAATCTCTTCTACTAAAATGTTCCTTTGCTTCACCTGTTTGGTTTGGCTTTTTTTGGTTTGCGTTGCCGGCTGCCTCCCTCGCCCTGCCTGAATGTGATGCACTGAATACAAATAGAAACAGGCAGATAACAATATCAAAACAAGTCAGAAATAAACATTTACTAAGCGATAAACTTAAATTAATGATAAAATGAAAAAGATATATGTAACAAGAGAGATAGCAAGAAAGAAAACAAATACCAACATTATGAAAAAAATATATCAAAAAATGAAGTCAACCTGTTATAACAGGTATCTTGTTATACCAAGGTATTAAGTGCTTGGTCCAGCAAAAGTCTAGAAGTTTTTTGTGTTATATCAGACCTCTTTATATTACGAGGTTCCACTTTAACATTTAAAAAACTAATGATCAAAACAAGCTATAAAAAGGACACCTGAAAAGGCAACAGTTAATATTATAACAAGCATATTTAATTAGGTGAAGAAGGCAACCGAGTATTCTAAGTCGGATACTAAATTGTCCATAGTATCGGCTTTGGATACTTCATGCGAAGGATCAGGATATAATCTGACATTGATTTCTCTGTTTTCACTAGTTAAACATTATTCTTTTTTCTATGAAAATCTCACATATCATTCTCAAGAACCTTACAATGAAATTGATTTATGATTGAAGTCTCAAACATTACTTTTGGGAAAAACTACAAAGTTTGTGTATCATTTTAAGCACTTTATGAGTGTAATTAATCATTATTATTATTGTTTCGTTAGTTCTGGTGCATGGGCAGGAGCCAGGCTCTACCTTATTGCACCTGTATACCATATTTATGGTAGGGTCAATCAATTCTTGAGGAATAATGTCAACTTACCCGACTGTCTAAAAACTCCACCAGCTTGATCTTGGAGCAAACTATCTTCTTCTCCTTTAGCTCTTTATACAGGTCCTCAAACCTCAATATCTGCAAATGTAAAAAAAAAAAAAAAATAATAATAATAATAATAAAAGATTATGAATAATAATGGATTGCATTTATTTAGTGCTTAATATGGTGTTTCCATTTAAAGAGCAATGAAACTATGGCGTTCGGCTATTATTATCGTTTAGAGGGTGAACAGACATTTTATTTGATACATAACTTGGCAATTTTGGCCTCCTGGATCCCATGAAATCCTTACGTGAACATACCCACATTTTACTAATTCTTACGGCGGCAAAAGGTGATGGGAGCGGCCATGTTCTTGTAATTGCCCGACATGCTTTGCAAACTATGACGTGTGTGCTACGGGCCGAACAAAAAGCTTTTCACTGATTTGCAGACTCGTCAAAGCATCTACAAGTATTCAGACAATGGTTTGAATAGGTGCTATTGAAATGCATTAGTGCATATCACTGACCGTAAGTCCGCACACACCTAATAATGGCGGCCTCCAGTGTTCGCATGAATAGTGGTAAACCCGATAGAGTTTTCACATATTTCTCCCAAAGCAGAAATCTGAGTCGGAGTTATGTTATATTTAATAAAAAGGCATATTACGATGTATCAAGTAGGATAAACTCTATTCTTGAGTTGCATTGCCCTTTAAGTAGTACTGTATCATAATAATCATCTTTGGTTATCAGAAACAGTTCAAACCCGCACAATGATCTTGTGAACCTGGGAAACTCAATCACTACTCAGATACTAATAAGAATTATACAAAATGGGCGGATGATACTCACTTCATAGTTCAATACTTGTAGATGCAAGTCTGTGTTGTTCAGGATGTACTTCATAATTTCAGCAGGCATATCACGAACCTACAAACAAATATAAAAAGTAATAAAACAAATATTCAGACAAATTTGGTTTTAGTGAGAAAATCATTTGAAAAAAATATGTAATACATGATAATAAAGGCAAACAGTGTAACAAAGATTACACAGTTTACATAAAATATTGATCATGCCTTTTTATTTTGTTTTCAAAATGAGCATGATTAATACTAAGAAAATATCATGTCATATAGGCGTTATATAAATTGATTATAATATTAATATTATAGTTTTATTGTTGATACGGAAATTAACCTCTTGACTATGGGAAGCTGGTGGGCTAGTTAAAGTACATGCTTATGGGAAGTTCAGAATGTATATTGGAATGGGTTAAGCCAACTACCTAATTACAGATGATTGATGATTATATACAGAAGCCTCCGCTAAGAGATATTTATGTTAATTGGGTAGGATTTTGACAACTTTTCATATGTTTATTATGAAATTTCCTCACTTACTCGGGTACAACTGTTAAATGGGTAAAACATACCTTGCAAAACCCAAAGGCCAAACAAATTCATTGATGCTAAATTCCACTCGCCCAAATAGGCAACCAATATTAGAGAATTTTAATATGTTTACTTTGTTTTGGGCCACTAGGATGTGAAAATCTAGTCTTTACTTGCCCAACTGGGCCACAAGGCAAACAAGTTAATATCTAGCATTGGCATATTATTCAATTGCAATCCAATTTGAGTTTACTACAAAAAATCACTGAGTAGTCCGAAGTCTGAAGACTAAACAAGTCAGTTTACAATGTATAAAGCATTACAAATATAATAAAGTAAAACACATTAACTAAATAGTTACTGTATAAATGAATTAATCAATAAGTTAATACAAATAAACTAATTACTGTACAAATTAAATAATTAACAAGTTAATACAAATTTGTTTATCGCCTTCCAAAACAAAATTGCAATTGTAAAAACCAATGATATTCAGTAAGATATACATGTATCAAATATATTTACGCATATAGTTCATTGGCTATAGCAAAACCCTGCACTTGTCGGTAATTCATGTTTCGAAGAAATTAATATTTCAAGTTCACATAATGTGTGTGAAAGACTTACGAATGCAAACTTGAAACAATCATATCTTCGCTAATTATTGACCAATTTGTTAGAACAAAGCATCAAATGAAAGCTTGTGATGAGGCCTTTCTAATTGTATGAATATCTACATTTGTATTTTTACTGACAAGTGCAGGGTTTTGCTTTAGCCGGTCACATAACAAATAATTAGATTACTACCTGCTGATATGCCATGATGTCACTGTCAGCTTCGGACTCTTCTTCGTGGTAGATGCTCTCTCCAACGTCATCAACATTGCTGCAGCAAACAGAAAAGGGACAAGTAACAATATTTCAGTAACAATGAAAAATATACAAACAAATTAACAAGTTACTGTTAAAATGTTTACTAATAAGATACAACTTTTGTACTACTTATTTCAATGCTCTCAATGCCTTTAAAATAAGTGGCATAATAATATTGGCATTACAAAGCTACACTTGTTCAACATGATGAATACAAAAAATATGTCAACACTGATAAGTACAGACATTAGAATGTTGAAGTAATTTTAAAAGCATTGAAGCAATTTTAAAAGCATAAAAGCAAACTGTGCAAAGAAAGGCAAATAAACATTATTGTGCAGCCACATTATCACATTGGTTTTTTCCGTATGATACAGGCAAAGCTCATTTTTAATAATTCAGTGATTAAAATCAATCGTATCTTGTTATTCAATACAGTGAAACCTTATTATAACAAGCACCTTGGGTCTATTACATTTTACCTCGTTATATCACATATCTTGTTCTATCAGGGCTTATAAACAATAAAACACATTAAATCTGGACCTGTGAAGTTACCTCGCCATATCAGGTACCTCGTTATAACAGAGCTCGATATCAAGAATTTTCACTGTACTAACTGAAAAGTTCAATGAGCCCTTTGTATATTTCAACTTGGTGTGACATTCAGCGGGTTTGGGGATTATAATATCCCAAGATTGAGGGCACCCGGTCGATTGCTCACCTATCATAGCTGGAATCATGACTCATCAACCATGACTCACCAACCATCCCAGGGGGTCCCATCTCCATAGCAACAGCATTAGATCTGCCTCCAACCAGCATCTTTCGACCGCTGGGACGGCCACCATCCTCACTCTCGATCCTGGACCTCTTTGTTGGGGTCGTGTCTTCGATGTCCCAGACGGCCTTCTTTCTCTTCACAGGCTTGGAGGTTGCTCTACCGACGCCTTTCCTCGTTACAGTTTCTTTCGAAGATGCTGATCTTCCCTCCAACGTTTCTGCCCCCTCTGGTTTAGCTGCTCCATCTACTGCTTTTGCTTTGGATTGTCTTGTTGCACCTGCACCTTTCTTTCCCCCTTTGCCTTCAGTTTTACCCCTCTTTCCCCGGCATGGAGGTTTCTTGGTTGCCTCGTTCTGGGTATCCTGAGTGCTCTGGGCTTCTTCATCTGACATGTCCTCGGGCATCACTGCAAGCAGATGCAAAAGTAAGACACAACTTTATTTACTTTAAATTCAGATTTGTTTTCTGTGGTCTGCCAGCTGTTTGCTTTAATGATTTAGTTTCTTGAAATTGTATGCAATCATTTTCTCTGCTCTGCCTGATGTTTACATTGTTGACTATGATGCAAAAATGGGTGAAAATCTTAAAGGGTACCATTACCCCAAAATAATATTCTTATACATGAAAGGTAACACCTTTAGTAGCCCATTCCATCAACAAGTTCACAAAAATATGTTTCCAGAAAAAAGAAGAAAAAATTGGAAAAAGCATCACTATTCTAAAGCATGCATTCATGGGTCTGAATTACGACGACTAATTTGTCCAGAGCGAACGAATCGCCCAGGATTCTATTGTCACCAAACGTACGCATGAATAGCATTTGGCCCATATGGAACCAGGAAATAATAGTGGTTCTGTAAGTGCTGGTAATTAATTGCTTTGTTTATGAATTACACAACCCTTTGCAAAATGTTTTTCTATTTGATATCACAAAACGATACCAAATCATAAAACTATGTGTTGTTCTTTGCCTGGTGGTCCCCTTTAAGTATTCAGGGTCTTAAATTAAGGAAACATAAGCAAAAGTAAGAATAAAGTCCAGGGCATAAATTACACGATGGCCATCGACGGCCAGGCTGCCGATGCCCTTCGTACTGGCCGTGATGGCGTGATGCCCTGCCCAAAAATCATGTCTTCTCGGCCAAAACGGCTGTGCCCTTTTTACATGCTGGCCGCAGTGCCCTTTTCCCAAAACATGTGCCCTTTTCCCAATGACGTGCATGCCCTTCTCACATTATTCCAAGTTCATAAAAGTCTTAAAAACTTGCCCTTTTCGTGCTTAAGAACATCGAATGACCGAGCGCAAAATGCGCCATGTCTCGTCTCGAAATCAAATCGATCAGCTGTTGCGCGAAGAAGATCTACGCGACACGTAATATAACACAGGCAAAAAATATATCTCGCGCTATGCATACATTGCAATATTGCACACGATCATAATTACTTGACCTCCCTGGACAAGCAGCTTGGGACAAACTGCGAGAGAATTTAGGAGATGTTGGTGGTGATGGTGAGAGAACATCGTCAGAGTAATTGTCCTGTGGGGAGTGACTATTAGGGGAAGCCCCTATAGGAGGGTCAGCACCTGAACAGGGGTTTGGGCTACAGGAATCTTCAGAGATACTCATGGGTGACGCTTCCCCTTCTATCCTCGGCTGTTCAAAGCCCTGACCCGTTTCATTATCTTCTGCAGGGGCTCCATCTTCTCCTTCATGTGGCATGCAGACCAAATTGTCTTCAACAGATTTATTGGGATCCCATCCTCTAGGCAGTCTACCCCTGTGTATGACAATCTTTGGAGTCTTCTGTAAATCAGCTGCTGACTTGACATCCTCTGAAGCACCTTCTTCAATGACTTCCACCACTTGGTTATCTTGAAATGACCCATCAGTCAAAGTGCCATGAGGATCTCTTGGTGACCAACTAGCAGGTGTAGATTCATGTTGTCTAGCAGGTGCTCTTTTCCTGGAATCACTTTTTGGCTTTCTAGGTGCTCGGTCACACTCGCTCTCTTCATCATCAGCAAGATTTACAACATCATCCACAATGTTTGGGACTATGTGTCTTATCCCACTGTTGGTCACTGCAGAACTTTCACAACTTGGGGCACATGTAGCGCTGTTACACTTTGTGGTAGCGGTGGGATTCCACCTGGTGATACATGACCCAGTGTCCGATGACTTTGCTGGGTCAGTCTCTGCATCCGTTGAGTCACATTGCAGGAGGAGCACCTCATCATCATCTCCCTCATCCGTGCTCCCAACACCACCAGACTGGGGATAGTGGCTTTCACTGCTGTCAGCAGATAGATCAAAAATCATCTTGTTAATATTATGAAACTTCATGTGATTTCTGAATCTTTTGTTTTTCGCATTGGCTTCCTGAATTGTCTTCTCATGATCATTTGCTGATTGAGATTTTTTAGCATCTATTCTCTGGCTGATTCTGCTGTGGAATTTTGGAGAAGAATTTGCTGAATTGTCTCGATGATGCCATCTACTTGGTGCTTCTTTTGCCTCAGCTAAGACATTACTCTCACACTTTGCACTTGCAGGAGAATTGTTTGCTGATGTATTAGTTTGATCAATTGTCCCTCCTTTATCATCAATGTCATAAATTTCAAACGATTCATTAATTTGACCATTCTCCTTTTTTAGTAGAATCTTTCTTCCCTGAAGCACTCGTGTGGGCATCCATTTCATCTTCATCTAAGATGATGGTCCAATCCTCTTCAACAGCATCCTCACCATCCCCGTCACTCTTTCCTTCATCACTGATGCTCCATGGAGTGCATATTTGGGTAAGTATCGTTCTGCTCATTTCCTTGTCCGATTTCTCATCTGAAGGGGCCAAATTCTCGGCTCTTTCACCACCATGTCCAATCTTCCTATCGGCATGAACATCACTTGATGTAAAACCTTCCCCAACCATCTCATATCCAGTAGTTCTTCCAATGGAATCATCGCTCTTCATTTCAACATCCTCGTCATCACTTTGCAATCTCCTGACACCACTGATCAAGTCATCTGTGCTTCTCCTGACACCACTGATCAAGTCATCTTTGCTTCTCCAACAAAGGCCTGTGTAACATCCTCTTCCTCAACATCTCTGCTCTCCCCAC
Organism: Echinarachnius parma; assembly: GCA_037951105.1. Taxonomy (NCBI): domain Eukaryota; kingdom Metazoa; phylum Echinodermata; class Echinoidea; order Clypeasteroida; family Echinarachniidae; genus Echinarachnius; species Echinarachnius parma. The sequence continues at coordinate 22,473 of JBAMJV010002639.1, forward strand.
TCCGGTACCGTGATCGCTGTATCAGCGCCATCTCATAAATCTCATCCATCTCCTGATCATCCAGGCATTCCCGCTCCTCATCCTCATCCGATGTTGACCCATCAGCCTCTCGACTCTTGCTGACATCATCCTCTACCTCATCATCGTCTCCCTCCTCCTGCTCATCCTCTAAATACACTAAACAAATACAATAAAATATTATTATCCAGAACACTTAATCAATATGTCAGCTGTGCAATTACCCGATAATGAAGCAATGCCATCAATAGCTCCAGCAGCCATCCCCTCGGCCCCTCCCCTGCTCCGCGACCTTTGAACTCTGTCCATCTCAGCCACGACCTCCCTGGCAGACACCCTAACCCTGGGGGCGCCCTGACCATCTCCCCTTCCGATGACGACATCCTGAAGTGCGGATGACGTCGAGCAGCCTGCATTCACAGTGGGAGGACCAACCGTCTCTGTTGGACCAGGTGGACCGTAGCGGCAGGTCGAAGTCGAGGTCGCTGAAGTCTGGACTGGCCGCCGAGGAGCTGGTCTCGCTCGTAAGGTCACTCACATCTTGGAAGGTATCTGGAGAATGTACAATGGAGACGAATAGAAAAAGGAATAAGTCATCAGTATGATAACACTTTTAGGAGGTCTGTTTTTTACAAATGAAGGTCAAAATTCCTGTAAGTCTGGACTGGCTGGAGAAGAACTGGTCTTGCTCATCAGTTCGCTTACATCTTGGAAGGTATCTTGAGAGTGTACAATGGAAAAGAATAGATAAAATGATAATTCAGCAGGATAAAAGCTTTTAGGTCTGTTTAATTAAAATGAAGGTCAAAAACCCCATCATCACTTATTAATCTGGACTGGCTGGGGAAGAACTGGTCTTGCTCATCAGCTAGCTTACATATTGGAAGGTATCTTGAGAGTGTAGAATGGAGAATAGAGAAAGGTAAAAGTATTCAGGATTATAACACTTTTAGGAGATCTGTTCCATTAACGTTAAAGTCTAATCACTGACGTCACTTAACCCTAATAAGGCCGGGGGGGCATTATGCCCCCCCCCCCCCTCCCCAATTATGTTATTGCTCCGGAATGCGTAAAGATGACGCCCCGCTGCTTGGTGACTTTTTCCTTTGGGTCTTGTGCATCTATTAAAACAAAATTTTTGAAAATCGGACCTACCGTTACAAAGTCACGTGACCTTTTGTCTATGCATGTCAGCCCGAAAATCGCTCAATTTCGTGATATGTGTACAAAACATATGGAAATATCAGTTTTCGTAAAAAGAGATATATCATTCGTTATTTGGTCTTGTTTATATTTTAGGTGTTTGTTTTGGTGTTCAAAATAGTTTAATTAAGGTAAGAAATAAAATAAACAACAAAAACAATAAAATACAAAAGTAAAAAACAAAGAAATACATAAGAAATTATAAAAACAATAGCCAACATAAGGAAGAACCTAGCTCTTCCAATTTTTTTTTGTTGTATTATTATTCCAAATGGTCTACAGAACATATGTAGTGAAAACCAATGTTTAATTATGAAGAATATATGATTTATGGGTAAAAATATGAATTTGATGACTTTATTTGCATAAATTACCATAAATATGCAAATTAATGAATTTTTGAAAAAATTACCATTGTATTATATACACTACACTTAACATGCTTGCAAATTTTCACGGCGATCGGCCGCTTTGCGGCCGAGATCTTAAGGGGGGGGGGGGGCCATTATGGCCCCCCCCCGCCCCCCCCCCGGCCGTAGAAAGAACTCAAATAGCCCGGCCTTTTTAGGGTTAAGACTTGACAGGCTATTGATTGGCCAGTTTTACTTTCTGACATCAAGAAAGATGTCTTGTGAACAAAAAGGAATAAATAGAATTTTGAAAGCAATTTACAATGACATAGCTGGGGCGGACACTTTCTGACTTTTTCTTCAATCCCAGAAAAAAGGACCCCCTCAATTTTGTATTTATCTTTAGAGAAAGATTAGCTAAAGCAGACGTTTTTCAGTGTGTAATTCGCTGCCCCCACTGTATTCCTCTTTGTTTTGCCATCATTTATTCATTTTCTCTTTGTTCTAGAGTTATACACTTATGAAATTTACTTTAGTTAAATTGGAAATCACTTTCATAGATATTTTTAAGAGACTGCCACCATTGTTCATGTATGTCCAACTAAATTTGCTTTTAACCCTATTAAGGCCGGGGGGGGGGGCAATTTGTTGTATTGCTCAAAAACGTGGTAAGATGACGCGCCGCTGCTTGGTGACTTTTTTCTTTTGGGTCTTGCGCATATTTAAAAACAAAAATTTTGAAAATCGGACCTACCGTTACGAAGTCACGTGACCTTTTGTCTATGCATGTCAGCCCGAAAATCGCTCAATTTCGTGATTTGTGTACAAAACATATGGAAATATCAGTTTTTGTAAAAAGAGGTATATCATTGGTTATTTGGTCTTGTTTACATTTCATATGTTTGTTTTGGGGTTCAAAATAGTTGAATTATAGTTAGAAATAAAATAAACAACAAAAACAATACAATACATAAGTAAAAAAAACCAAAAAAAATACATAAGAAATTATAAAAACAATAGAAAACATAGGAAGAACCTGGCTCTTCCAAATTTTGTTGTCGTATTATTATTCTAAATGCTCTAAAGAATATATGTAGTGAACACCAATGTTTAATTATGAAGAATATATGATTTATGGGTAAAAATATGAATTTTACGACCTTATTTGCATAAATTACCATAAATATGCAAATTAATGAATTTTTGAAAAAATTAAAATTAACATTGTATTCTATACACTTCACTCATCATGCGTGCAAATTTTCAAGGCGATCGGCCGCTCCGCGGCCGAGATCTTAGGGGGGGGGGGATCATAATGCCCCCCCCCCGGCCTGCTGAAGACCTCAAATAGCCCTGCCTTTTTAGGGTTAAAGTGATCTAGTAAATTTGTTGACATGTGTAAAAAGTGATGAATGATTGATACAATGTGAATTGTTGTGATCTGATATGTCCTTTGAGTAATGTGTGAAAATTTAACTTTAAATGGATGTTATATGGCCAAGCAATGAGCGAAAATGCAAAGTGATGTTAAAAAACTCATTGCACTGACTTTGTACATGGTTATGACTATCCAGTGGATAGTTGAAAATCTGAATACTTCAATCGTAAATATCTTTTCAACGAAATGGAAATTTAAAAAAAACGATACCTGCCCCCATGCTTCTATTGTTAGTACAAAATAATACAACAAGGTATGAAATAACCGCTAGAGTTCCAAGTAAGTTCTGAGGATTTGGACAAATGTTACTAGATCCCTTTAATAACAGCGTGGGATTTCCACATAACTGGATGTAGACATCATGTTACTAATTCAGCACCATGAAGTTGTGATACAATGCAGAGAAATACTCACATGATTCAGAGTGAATTAGTACAAAAGACAATCGCTACGGTACTTAATTGTTGTCACGTGCAAAAACATGGTAATATGTCATCTCTAAAATGAGCAGTTTTGAAATTTGCCCTCCAACAATGTTGCCAAGAACCGTTATTCTACAAACAAATATAAATAGGAATACATTCATATGTATAATGGAGAATATATTTTGTGACAGAATACTTAATGACATGGGAATAGTCAGCTAAAAAATGATATGAATAAGCGGGGGGTGGGGGGGGGGGGGGGAAGCACTCAGATCTGTTTTCAACAGGGCTGTGCCTCAGTTAACTCTGAGTCTAAAGTTAGGGGTTAGTTTTTTTAATTATTTATACCTTCGTCATTCCTGCTAATTCCCCGTGCCTATGTCTGCCGCCGTGCACAAAGAGGTCTCCCCTTACATGACCAGCCTGGCACTGGCATAGAGGGCGCACTTCACAAATGGACGGATCAATCTCATCAAGGTCCCCAACGTTGTCGAAGATGATCACGTCCGGCCTCTGCAGCCGCTGTCTGGGCCTGGTGAGAGTGAAACCAAAGACACAACTTCAGTATGATTTATAACCAATGCTAAGTCTACTAAATATTATTACTTGTTTCACTTGACATTTGTCTTTAATTATTCTGCTAGGTTTGAAAGCTCAGGCTCCATTTGACTCCCAAATATGGAGTTGTGGCACGATCGGATATGCAGTTGACTTCTAATCACAGGTACCGAGTTCGTTCTCAATCAATGACCATGCTAGTATGCTCCCCTGGGAGTTGAGATGGTGCGCAAGATAATTATGCAAATTTGAACTGTACCTGATGACCAAGGGTAATAATCGCCTCTGAGTAGGGCACCTACATGTAGATTCATGGCACTCTATAAATGCTATATATTATTATTATTATTATTATAATTTCCATAAAACACAATACAAATGTTCCCATAGGCAACATGTTAAAGTCATACCTGTAAAGTGTCCAAATCCACGAAAATTACTTGGAGCTTCCTCGTTTCTCTTCTACCGTGTTGTTTAGCTTATGGTAAGAGAAGAATAAAATAGGGTTTGATTTTTTCAAATGTCCCTTTAGTATGAAGATAATTATCATTGAAAATCATTATTTCTAAAGCGTTAATCAACGCAATTGAAAAAAGTACAATTGTCTTAGCTGAGAACGTCCGCATGCAGCACCCGTGAGAACATTCCGGAGATTGAACTTTGAGCTGAGCGAGTTCAAATTCCATGAATTATGTACTACGTGTGTAAAAATACACGGGTGCGAATATCTCAAACGGATCATTCATTACTGCGACAAAAGTATGGCAGACCATCAGTATTCGGTGATAAAATATGAACTCAATATTCGTTATTTTCACTAGGTAAACAGTGTTCGTTTTCTTTCAAACTTTCACAAATCTTTCAATTGTATTTTACAATGATATTGATATAGGATTGAAGTCTCAAATGTCATTTTGTGCAATATCTGACACTTTACAGGTATCACTTTAATGCATTTTTGTTGTACATGTACATGGCAATAACCCAATTGGGACTGGCCTTAAAAATATTATTTTACCTGCGCAGCTGGATCACTAGCAAAAATTATAATTTCATTAAAAGTGGAGCCCTGCATTATGATTATCCTTACAAACTTGGGTCTTAATCAATAAATAGCCTTGAAAGTTTGAAATAATCTTATACTAGTTCCCTTAAAGGGACAGTCCCTCTTTTACAAAACGTCTGAACAGTTTAAAGTTGACGGATGGGGATGAATGAAACACACACAAACAAAATCAGATCGAACAGCCCTATAATTTGGATTCTATGAATGAAAAACGAATGCGTCCCTCCATCAGACTATAAAAGAGTTTAACTGATTTAGCATATAATATTACAACTATATTGTACTTATTCTTGTAAAGGTATTGTGAAGCCAACATTTGTAAAGGTATGTCACGGGAAAAAAATCTCAAAAATGAAGACTTTGTAATTACATGTAGTCAGTTTAAGCGAGGTTTGGTTATTTTGCCCAGTGTGCGGTCATGCTATTCTTATGTGTGCGCGGGTCATGTAGCTAGCGCGGGTCGCGTAGGGGTCATGCATAGCGTTGTGGTACTTCGTGGAATCCCTGTACGAACTTCCTCACTGGGTGAATATACGTATAATGCACAATTGTTTGATGGACGACGGTTTATTAGTTTTAGGTCTATAACTCCACGAAAAAGAGATTTTTTTTATTTTATCAGTGCCTAAGGCCCACATATTTGTGGTTTGGTAGTCCTACACTTAAGGCAACACAGTACAATCTGACATATTTTTTTTTCATTTTCAATCAAATCATCATTCTTTTATTGAAAATATTGTGTTTGGGTGCTAATTAAGATGGTAACATTCTCATGACCTCTTTTTCGGGTTCGTTCAAGGTCATATTACAAAAACAATATAAAACAAAAGAAATTCTTAGTTCTGTCATAACTTCAATATGCTTTGCCCTATTCATCCCAAACTTTCACAAAACCATGTTTAGGTTATATTCTACAATGTAGACTACTTTCTTTCTTGGATGATGAAGGAATGTTTTTTAATTAATTTTTTAATTTCACATTTTTTTTAATATTTCATATTTCAGGATATTTCATTACGTAATTTCAAGGCAATCAGGCCAACAAAAATTAAATTATGATGGGTATCATGATGCCTTGTTTGTAAAAATGCCATTTTTAGTAAAATGCGTTTAAAGTTTTCCCATCACAATCAAAATAATAAGTGTTTTCTTCTCTAAAATGTAGGATTCTAATAGAAAGAGACTGAATTAAGACTTAAGATTTGCTGAAGTGATTTTTGAAAGTGTAATTTGCATATGAAAGTGCCAAAATTCCATTTTAGTAAACAAAAAATTAAAACATGAACATTTTGAATTTGAATTGTACTGTGTTGCCTTAAACAAGAAGAAGACTAGTTATGTGAAGTGTACAGGAAGAAAGAGCATAAATTCCTCTATTTTTAGAGCCCTATTTTGTTACTATACCTGCTTTAGTTATTTTTTAATGATTTTTATTATTGCGTAAATCACTATAATTTAGAAAAATCCTTCAATTGGCAACACATTGTGATATTTTAAAAACAGATATTGGCGTTCAAATTGGCAACTTTGCGGCAAAGTCACTTCATATTTGTCTTAAATGGTCATTACTAAATATTTTCAACCGATTTTTATGTCATTGATTGGTCAACAAAATTTAGGAGTTGCCAATTTGTAGAGGAAAACAATGATCAATTTTGCCTTAAAATAGCTCTCGTCCTTGATGGGTTAAATTACATTTTCTTTCATATAAGACAATAACCTCGCAACTTTTGAAATTTGGCTTGCAAAAGAGGGAATGTCCCTTTAAAACCGAATCCTAGCTCACATCCTGTTCAAAATATATCTCTGGAAAACAAATCACCTACTTTAAAGGTACACAGCTATAACTATTAATTTGTACTGTACTGGTGCTGGTTTTGGTTAATAAAATTCAGTTTGACCAAAATTCAACTACAGTGTATCCCTTTAATCCCAAGAAAAAAAGTATGATTTATCATTCACATGATATAGTTTCACTTTCGCACCCATAAACATTCAATCCTTCTGTTTTCAAATATCAATAATTAAATTCTTGATATCAGGAAATAAATTAATGATATCCAGAGTTCGATTTCTCGATATCCAGAGTTCGATTTCTTGATATCAAGAATTTGATTTCTTGATGCCAGGAGTTGAATTTTTAAAATCAGGAATTATCATTGGTTAGCAACAGAAAATGGTTTCTTGATAATCAAGAATTCAATGTTCAGTTATGCGAAACTGCTCTACAAAGGCGCCCTGCAAGAATCAAGAATTCTTTTCTTGATATTTTTCTTGAATTGTTGATATCAATAAATGATTTGCTGTTGGTAACTCTTGATATCAAGAAAAGGAAATAAATTTTCAAACGGCTAGCCATGCCTCGCCAACAAATTCAGAATCAAAAAAGTGTGAATTCCTCGTTATTGTATTCCTTGACAATGGGTGGAAATAGGGGCCAAGCTATGACCCCAAAGAGGCCAAATTGAAAAGATCGCGTACACAATGGAATTAGGCTGGCTCACTGCGAACTGATGATTCCAAGGTCGCTAGCCCTATGCGATCTTGTCCGAATAGGAGCGATCCCCTGAGATCTGGGTTAAGTCGCAAAGTGGGCACCAATGGCCGCACCAGATCGCACCAGATCGCCGCGAATGCGATCGAGACCGACCTGGTCGCCAAATTTTTGAACATGTCGAAACCCCGGCGACCGTTACCGACACCACCCTTGCGGACGAGAGTTACAGCGATCTGGTGCGGCCATTGGTGCCCACTTGGCGACTTAACCACAGATCTCAAGGGATCGCTCCTATTCGGGCAAGATCGCTCTAGATCGCCTAATGGGCATTGGGCTTTAGAGTGATATTTATTACCGCTATAATTTTTTTTTAATTTCCCAGGGCTACTTGCCAGCATAAAAACAGCACTCTGAAATTTGTTTAATATGAAGCCTATTCAGGCAAGGTTACTCTCTATGCCAATTTATGGGGGCTTGTTTTCCTTGCTTTTTTTGTTGGGGGGGGGGGGGCTTTTTAGAATTTGGGGGGCTAATTTGCCCTGAGGCCCCCCCCCCCCCCCCCCCTGTGTATTTATTTACCAACTTTGAAAAGCACGTGATATGGGGAAGTCCAAGGAAAGTTCCTGGTATCTGTTAAAGGGGTAGTTCAGTCTTGGTATAGAGGGCGCTGCAAGAATTTTTTTTTTTTGTGAGGTAATGAAAAACTGTGTAAAATTTGAAAGAGCATACAATTTTAATGGCAGAATAAATTTTATTTGATCAAAATCGGTTCAGAAACGGTTGAAATATCAATAAATATATCTAAATGTGAAAAACTGCTGAAAACTGCTTGTCCACTATAAAGGCAAGTGTAATAAAATGTAAATCAATGGAGCCGCGAGCTATCGAATCTGGCAGATTCTTCTTCAGGCGTACAAATGCATATATAATGTAAATATATCTGATCGGAATAAATCTGGGGCCCAGATTTATTTAAATAAAATTCAAAAATGCCTACACTTTTTTAAAAATTTTCAAAAGAGGTTTTTAAATAGTTGTTGATGATCTCTCTATCTAATCATTATTTCAACAAAACATCACATGCATAATTTTGTATGAAAAATGCTTAAAGGCCAATGCTTTTTTAGAGAGCGCCCTCTTGTGTTTGAATGGCTTTTAACAAAATGATAACATCATAACAGGCTTTTTAAAGGGGTAGTTTAGTTTTGGTAGAGAGGGCGCTGCATATCACAATTTTTTTGTGAGGTAATGAAAAACTGAGTGTCGAATTTGAGAGAACATGCAATTTTAATGCAGAATAAACTTTATTTGGTCAAAATCGGTTCAGAAACGGCTGAAATATCAATAGATATATCTGAACCTATAATTATTTGGGGCCCAAATAATTAAATACATTTTTCAAAAAATTCAAAAAATGCATACACTTTTTCAAAAATTTTCAAAAAGCGTTTTTTAAATAGTTGTTGATGATCTCTCTATTCAATCATGATTTCAATAAAACATCACATGCATAATTTTGTATGAAAAAATGGTTAAACCAATGCCTTTTTAGAGAGCGCCCTCTTGTGTTTAATGGCTCTTTTTGAATGATAATGGGCTTTTTACTTAGTCGTTTGTAATTTTGTATACCTTTCGAGCATGGTGGAGTTAGTTTATAATGTTACTGTCCAGGTTTGGTTACTAAAGTTCAGCCTTACCAAAACTAAACTACCCCTTTAACTAGTTGTTTGTAATTTTCTATACCTTTCGAGCATGGTGGAGTTATAAGTTAGTTTGTAATGTTATTGTGCAGGTTTTGGTTACTAAAGCTCCGCCCTACCAAAACTGTACTACCCCTTTAATGCAATCATGAGTATCTCTATCCAAAATACATCCAGGACATCCTGTTTATAAATGGCAAACCTCATGATGAGCCAAGCGCTTTCATTTCATCTATATAGTATTATTACACAGACTAACACTGCAACAAAATCTTGATATTTATTGTACATATTAATGAATGTGCAATGTATTACTTATCAGATAACAAATATAACATACATCCACTTTCATGCATCAATACACATGTGTGTGTGTGCCATTTCTTAACATTCATACAGTAAAAATGACACGAAGAACCCCATCAAAGCCTGTCTGTCATAAACAAAAGATACATAGACATACAAATGTCTCCAGTCTGAGTATTTTCAGGAGCAGTTCTGAATGGATTTTTCTTGGTCATATTTAGGAAGTTTGTGTCATGGTTAAATGCATAGATTTATATTAAATAACTTATGCTTGATACGTGCGGTTATGCTTGGTGCTGAAAATACTTTAGCTATAGTTAAAGGAGAATTCCGGACGAGTTTTTTAAAAAGTACAGTATATAGGAAATAAATCTATGGATATGCTTGAATATTTTCAAGATTTGACTCTCTTTGGTTGATTTCTAAGAGATTTTTCTAATGTCATTAACTCTGAGGAAATAATAAAATTTACTGCACACAATCATGAGACCCTTATGTAGCACCCTCACTTTGCTCAATTTCTTGAGTAGGCTTGAATCCGGTGCCACTGCATTGTGATCACTGCATGTGTCATTCATAATAGCCGGCCATGCAGAGCCAGGAAATTCAATAACCACGTCTAC
>JBAMJV010002640.1:0-47447 GCA_037951105.1 Echinarachnius parma
GAATTTGCAGTGAAAGGGAGATATATGGCAAGCAACACGAGGGGTACAGGAGAAATGAGCAAATAATGTATAGATAGGACATGGCAGAACTGAACTAAAGTGAGGCATAATAATAGGAGACCAAATTATGAATTAATACAAATTACATCCCCGTTCAGTATTCATGAGCTTACATTTTGCAGGCAAAGGATAATCAAAGTTAATTAAATGAATCTAGTAACATCGTCAAAATCAACAAAACTTCATCAGAAACCTTGTGGTTCGCTCATTGCTTGTTGTATTCTTATTACGAATAGAGGCATGGAACAGGTTCTGGTTTTTCGAAATTCCCTTTCGTTAGAAAGATATTTACGATTGAAGTGTTCAGATTGTTAACAATCCAGTGTCGTCTCGGTTTCGGCCACGATCTGTCCCGGTCCCGTTTTTGCACATTACGCGCCCCCTTTAGCCTATCTTATAGGCATCCTGCTGTCTGACAGGTTCTACCGGCAGTGTACTAACCGCGATATGCCTAGCGCTCCGCGCATCGGGTTCGAGATCACCGGTTTTTCGTCTCCATAACGCGATTAGTACTTGCCAGAAAGCTCAGACGCCTATCGGATAGGCTACGCCCCCTTGTGAAGGTCCTGGTTACGGGCCTATCATCCTACACCAGCGTGGCATTTTTTTTAAATGAGGGGCTGTATCTTAGCCTTGATTAAGTTATAACAACATCCTTCCACCCACACCCATTAACGTCAGAGAAACGACGGTAAAACCCCAAATATTGTGATTGTTTGTTTATTAATTATATTTAATACTCTGCATTTCTCCCCATATTATACAGAATCAAAATTGTTATCTTTCCTTTATTTGCCTTTTATGACCCCAAAAAGAGGAATATCTAGTGTGAACTCTGCTGACAGGCATGACAGCCAGACAGGGGAATACAGGTTGGAAGTATATGAAGGGGGACTATAATTGCTTGGTATTCTGTACCTTAATAATTATAATGAGATTTCCATGTGCCCCAAGAACATGAATGAGGGCGGGGTGAGATGGCGGGTGCATGACGGATGTAGATGGGAGGATATATCGTCACCCTTATCCCACATTTCTTCCTCCTCCCATACCGCTGATCGCGTGCCACAATCGACTATAGTCAGATGATACACATACAGTTTTAGCTTTGTTGTATTGTTCAGAAAATCCCACTTCATAATACAATGAACTCTTTTAAACACAAGTTTTCGTTTACCAAGTGAATTTCATGTTCTAGTTATTGTTAATTCACAGGGAATAGGCTGTGTAAACATGTAAGCTCGTCCTATACAAAGTTAAGTTCATTTCTGTTATTGCCTATTTGTTGCACTTTTGACTAGTAGGTTATTTAAAGAAATAATTATGATTGTTATGCAGCAAACTTTTTGGCAAAATCACCTCCATAACCCACGCGCAATTTGCAACGCTTGATTAATAGACAATGAGAAATGCGACACTGATAAAAAACAATTAAACACATACAAGCACTTTGAGAATATGACAACACAATCCAAGAATAGCATTGACGTATCCAGGGTAGTCATTCAAGTCACGAACTATTCTCTATCAGTGGGTCCTGGATTAGATAACCATGATTATTATTATGTTTTATCTACTATTCTATGCCGAGCGCCTGGCTACAAGCCAGAATATACCATTGCTATAAAGTGTGATGACTCCTGTCGCTGCTGGGACCTACGACCTCCTGTGGATGACACGGTTAACATGGCTATTCGTTTTTTCTCAAATATATATTTGCTTTAAAAAAATATTCCCCAAATACATATGTTTGAATAAAGTGTTTAACCGGTTCTCTTTACGATTTCGATACTTTCCAGAAGTCATCGATGATGTGTGCTACATGATGATAGGACAAGTCTAGTTCATATTGCATATATAGCTGTTTTACAAAATAAACTTAATGATTACATCAAGAACTGTCAAAATACTGTAGCCGGAAAATTAACCCGTAATTAGGGAATATAGGGTCCGATGCAAAACATTGATTTGGTCAGGAAAAAGATGAAAACGAGAACAAAATCAACATTTGACAAAATAGGACCGAATATTATGAATGTGTTAAGTGGAAGAAATCTTAAAACTGTGGTGATAAAAACGCCTGGACAACACATAGTCGGAGAAGCTGGATGAGAAAACGCAATAATAATACAATAGCCGCAGCTGTGCGTTCACTGTGTATTCACAATATGTTCACAGTGTATCTACGGTGTGATCATAATCTCTTTAATAGGGTGTTCAATTGTGTATTAACTTTTCAGTGTGTTCAGTGTCCGTTTTGAAGTATTTTTACAGCGGCTCACAGTGTATTTGTAATGTGTTTACAATGTGTTCAATGTGCATTCGAGCTGAAATCCGTTTATATTTCTTATAGATAAACAACCTATTTTCAAAAATTTGTTTGGCAATCAGTATATTGGAATTGTCAGATAGCCTTTTGAATTCAATGCTTCGCACTTGAATAATCCCTTCCTCTCTTACTAATACCTAAACAAATATTGATAGTAATGTTTGTTTGCGTTATGCTGCCAAGTTCTGGCATAATCAGCTCCACTATTCGTGTACGTCATGTACTTTACGCCTGATTGATTGGAGGGAATGAGGAAAAGCAAAGAGTGAGAAAATATGACTTAAAAACTATTCCATTTTCTTATGAAAATAATAATATGGATGATAAAATGTAATAGTAATAATAATATTGATAATTACTATAATAATAACAATAACGATAATACTGAAAGTATTTATCTTATCATGTCTGTGCATACATATTTGCATCATATAGGTACTAAACTAATGGATGCTAATAATGAAAATGATATTAATACAATTATTATTACTATTATCATTTGTTTTATTATTGTTTAACTTTTTAAAAAAAATGTATTAGTTTTTTATTTATTTATTTATATTTCATTAGAAAACAAAAATTATTTTGTATTTATTATAATTATTAATTTTTTTTGTGTGGGGGGATCTCTTTTAAAGTAAATTTGGTGAAGAATTATTGATAATATGTATTGCTCTTCATGTACATACTAACTTTGTGAAATATGATAATTGGTTCTTCGGAATGGTACACATGACATCGATTTAATAAGGTACAGCGGTTTGAGATCGGCTTTTATTGTGATTGTGAAAAATATTTAGTTTGAATCATGCAGATATTTTCTTTTTTTCATATTTCTAAAGTTATATTCAAGAGCTCTATTCATTGCGGTGTCATGTGCAGTAACCAAAAGATTGATAACACGAGTATCGCTGTGATCTGATATGTCAACTTAGTAAGTGTGAAAATTCCACGGTAAATGAGTAAATTATAACCGAGAAATAAGCAAACGTGAAAGTGATATTCGCTAGCAGACTAATTGCAGTGACTTTTTACAGAGTTATAATTATACAGTAGATAATAGTAAATCTGAACACTTCAATCATAAACTTTAAAAATTAGGACAAGCAATTTGGAATACCGAAAATTGGTCCATGCTTCTAAGGTAATATGAATACATCAAAGTATGTGGGAACTGCTAGAGTTCTAAGTAAATTGTGTGGACTTTAACAATGTTACTAGATCCCGTTAAGGCTATACAGCATGTTGTTCAGAACTTTAAAAAGCTCGACCAGTAAACACTGTACAACCAGTTAGGAAGAGGAGTATATAAAAATATTGAATGGATTTGAAGTGATATAGAAACATGTGGCAAAAGGAACACGAGAAAGGGGAAGAACGGGTGAAAGGAGATGAGAATGAAAACAGATGTAATGATGGTAGAAGAACGTTAAAACGAGGTATGATGAAATAGTTTGTTCAAGCTGCCACTCTGTGATCACAGTGTGTTTCCAGTGTGTATATTGTATATTTGAAGTGTGTTTATTGTGTGTTCACAGTGTGTTAACTTTGTTATTTGCAGTGTATACATAGTGTTTGCCAAAAAGTGATCACAGTGATATACATGTAGACACTATACAAACCGCGAATTAAACACGGTCCACGCATTTGTCAACGATGTGATCCACACTGTGCAACTACAGTGTGTTACACGATGAAGGACTGTATAATTTATCACAGGGTGTGTTGACAACAAGACGAAGAGTAGTAGTTCAATAATTTGTATTAAAATATCATTTTATTAGCTGGGAAATACAAACGATTGTGCAAGCACAAACCCATTATACAAAATAAATCAATGCATTTTAAACGCGTTCATTGGAACATGACAATTAAAACAACAACATTAAATAGTTGATAATGTATGAGTTCAAAATCGTAGAATGTATGAAATAACTGGCAATAACAATCCAAAAGGTAAACATTTGCTTTACATATATGCGAACGATGATCTAAAATGGAAATGATATACCATTTATTTAAAGGTCCTTTTAACAATCATGTGCATCCTCGTCTGTGATCTAATAAATAACTTTAAACAATAATTAAACAAAAGCAAAACCGTTTTGAATTGGGTTTGGGACCTTGCACCAATATTGAATGAAATTATTAAATTATATAGGTAACGCTTTACATTGATTCGTGTTTGTATTTCAGAACTATTTTATATTTTACAAGGATAATGCTAGTACCTTCAGTTTGCAACTCCTTTACATAAGATCCAAGTCACTAATTGACTAGCATAATATATGATAATACAGAGCATATACATGTACAACTCTAACAAATAAAAAAAACATATGATTTTGTGTTTATAAAAAAAAAAACATAAGTACTGTAATAAGTCAAATAAAAGCAATATAAATATCAGGCAGATGGAGAAATATACAATCAACAAGTGAAACAAAAATACTTAAGTTACACCTCAAAGAAAACACGTACAATTCCCTAAATCAAAGATTGCACGTGTCTTCTTCCTACTTTGAAATTCATATACATGTTATACAGCAGGTTTCCGTTACCAAGGTAGTTAACGTTTCCCTTGCAAGATTTAAGGGATAATACAGTTTTGGTCGAGAGGGCGCTTCAAGAAGTTATTTTTGTGTGAAGTAATGAAAACGATTATTATTTGTTTTATAAAGCATACGATTTTAAATACATAGTAACATTTTAAAAGTTATATTATGAAAAAAGACGTAATACAAACAAAAAGTTTAGATAAAATCTTTTTCGAAATATATACCAAAGTGGTTTTTAAATTATTTTGTATGAACTCATATAGTTAATAATTATTTTAACCAAACTTCTAATTTATTACTTGTACTGTTTAAAAATGGTTATAACTTCCAGGTGTCTGGAGGGCGGCCTCTTGTGTGAACGGTTGTTTGTATTAATGAAAACACCCCTGTGACATATACGTTTATATGTTGTTCTACGATTCAAGCATGGTTAAACCATAACTACTAGTTTACACTGATAACTTTCCCGTTTTAGTTACTAAAATGTTTTTGAAAAGAACTGTACTATCCATTTAGGTGTACTTTGGATACAATTATCGGACTGCCAATTACAAAACCGTTATTTTCGGAGGTCTTATGGCTTCGTAGTATAAACGTTTCGACATAATATATGTAGATTGAATTGTTTTAGTTTACAAATATAATCATACGTTGTTTGAGTTATTCTATGCAGATTTAGATACCATACTATGCACGTAGGCTATTGCTTATTATATTGTTGCATTGATACATATTGTTTACCCTGCCTATAACCGTTTGGAAATGTTTTATTTGTTCCAATTTGACAGTAGGCCTTGGGTTTATTTTCTACATCTTGCATACTTATTTCGAATTAAATAAAGGTTATATACATACGTTATGCCAATATCTGTATATGGATATTGATATAATGCCAACGATCTGCATATGTAAAGATTTACAATCATCACTTAGTATTATGTGGTTATAACGTTAGATAATTATAATCTTTTCTGAAATATATGTTTTGTTGTATACAACATAAACGATAAACTCGGTATTTTAGAAATAAGTCGTAATTTCCATTATGAATAACTGAAAGTTACTGAAGTAGGTATATTACTTCTATTCTGTATTTAAACAAGCTATAGTAATTGACACACATGGTTGAGCAATCGAAACATTTTGGGTGTAGTTTTGTTGCATAGTAATGTATGGAGTTAAACGCGTTTTAACCTTATAAAGCTTGTTTTTCTTTCAGAAAGATCCAGTTAATATGTTAACATAATTATGAAGAAAAAAATGAGAGTAAAAACTTGCGCATTAAATGACTTTTGTATTTATACCAATTAGAATGCCATCTGATTAAAAACAAAATATGTGCGAAACATGGCGGCTCACTGTAAATGCTTTAAAGAGGCTCTACAACGCCACGATACATCAATCTTAAACAAATCTCTTATCATGTTTGTCCTTCAAATCTTCACTAAGAAGACATATAATTGATGACACGCGGTTCGAAAAAAAACCCTGAACGTCACTTATCTTGATCCATCTTTTCATTGACATCTTACTTGGTTTGCTAAGAAGGCAACGAATTGGTGTATCGGTGTTCAAGGAAAGTTGAATGATAAGAGTTTGGGTTCCTCGCAACGCTGCCCTGTTAGCGTGTGTGTGAAACGAAAGAAAAGAAAACAAAGAACGATTTTAGACATCACATCAACATTATAATTATTTTCTCTCATTCCAAAAGATAAGCTAGTGACTAGACTTTATTACAGCCAGTCGTTAATGATCTGATATTTGAGATTTAAGAATATAGGAAAATAGACTTTGTAGCTTTTTGGGTTGAGTAATGTTTCATATTAACTAACTACCCTCCATCTGTAAAATTGATTGTGGCGAGAATGCATAATATTCCTTTTCATAATATCTTCATGTGAACACTCTTTATAAACTTTGGAAGAAAAGTTCTCATACTTCAGTGACGAATCAGAAGTAATGCATGATAACAATTCAACATATTCAATAGGAATTACATTACACGTCTTGATTATCGCTTAAATCTAACATAATTATTTTGTATTTTAAACATTTGGTGAATAAAGCCCTTGCCAAGTTTGCAGCAGACAGTAAGATAGTTAAGGTAAAATATAAAGGCAAGTCACCCCCGCCCCCCCCCCCCTAAAAGAGTGATACGGTAAGTAAACCACATGTACTTTATTGTTGCAATGTGTGGCCACGGAGATCAGATGTACACAATAAATTGCTCACTGAAAGGATAAGACATGTCAGCCTGTGTAGTTTGTATGCTCATGCTCAACACGGACTTTTAATAAAGACAATTCTGTTACACTTACCCCATCCACAACGTAGGGAGTCATGTAGTTCCTTCTTCCAAATTCACGATCAAACTGATTGTAAAAATAGAAATGGAAAAGTATCTCAAGTTAACATTAACACTATATTCGTATTAAAATATGTTACCCACAGCCGAAAAATGTTTATCCAGACATCAATATAAAACAAGATGTAAAAGCGGCAAGGGTAGGAATCGAACCGGGGGTATTTGGGTTATAAGACTAACACGCTACCACTGCGCTAAACTCGGTTCGCTTGGTATACGAGGGGACAAAAGTGGTTTTGTCGCGATGATTTCGCGGTCGAAACTATCACCTGATTTAACACGTTTCATGAACGCTTGAATAATGGCCGCTTCACACAACCCTTCTTTGTACAACTTATCATGCTACACCTAAAGTTGTATGAACAGATTCAACAACCATTTTTACACAGCGTTTTTTTACACAGCTTTTTAACAGTGTAGACTCGCCTCTGCCCCGCTACGTATTCGTGACTGAACTTATCGATCACTGCGCAAAACTGTCCACATGCTTTCCATGATCGGATAAATTTAAACATGCATAACCCTAACCGACTAAGTTATTAAGAACAGTTAATTTCTAAACTAGTCCGTTTGTAAACTAGTCAGTTTCTTTTTTTCACATACACATGATCATGTGTTATGGTTATTATTTTCTCGTTACTTTAGATTACGGGTCTTCCCAACAATATGTTGAGCTCAACTAACCATGTTGCGGTCCCCAGCATCGTGCCAGATTTCCGGTGCGGACTTCTTCTCCAGCTGTCGTTGGTCAATGGCGTAGCGGTCGATGGCCTGTCCGACTACAAAACCACGGCGATCGACAGAGAAATCATCCGAAAATGTGTCCAACCGGTCCTTGCGCGACCACGGTTCGTCGTCTTGGTAGAAGCCCCCGTTTCGCTGGTCGTACGCCTTTACACGACCACCGCTGTGTATAAATATAAACAGTTATCGTTCAATGGGGAACCTTACAGACACAATTTTATTACGTATATGGTACCTAATTATTGAGAGTTTTGGGGTATTGCATAAAAAGTTGGGACTAAGCGCACATTTTAAAATGCGCAAATTTTCTAAATGCAAACCCACCCCGCCCCCGCATAATAAACATCTTCCTCGTATAACAAGGTAATTTTGCTGGTTCAAGCTGTTAACGGTAATATATGCGACAATTCATTGTAAATACATCTTTTGCGACGGACAATAATTAACGCCAAAGGAAATGGATGTTGGGTAGACCAACATTGATGACTTATGATGACTACAGTGCTGAGCCAATGCCAATGACAATGAAAATAACAACAGCCATGGCAATAACAATAACAGATACAATGATAATGACAATTATTGATTTTATTTGTCAAGAACGTAAATACACCGACTTACGCAAAGACGTTCGCTGCCGCCTGATTGCGTGCTGCCGGCTTGGTACGAACAGTCACGTCACGTTCACGTCACGTCACGTGAAGGTTCTGTACCTTTTGTGAAACAGGTCACCCAAATCTACGAAGTGTTGGGTTACGTGACCCAACAGTTTGTAGATATACTATATGCAATTCATGAAAGCTCACGTAAATTGGCGCTTGCGTAAAACAAATTAATGTAAATTGTCGTTGAGAAGAGACTAATTCTCGGTAAATTTAATCGTGAACGAACCCGTCCTACCTATACTGTAAATACCAATTAGAAGGCGTACACAGGCCTGGGGGCAGGGGGATGGACACCCCCTACCCCCATCCCCACCCCCTTACATAATTCAAGAAATGTCTTGGTCTCGGCCTCGAAATTTGTGACCGGTCCTGGTCTCGTCCTCGGCTGCGGTCATTTTCTACGGACACCCCCTACCCACACTCCCCCCCGCTTACTTCAATTTGTCTGACGAAATATCCCCCCCCCCCTACACCCACCCCTTGAAAAAATCCTGGGTACGCCACTGCCTACAAGTAGCTAGTTCGAATGTCAAATACATTAATTGATTTATTTAATATTGATTGGTTGGTGTGATTGTTTCATTATAATGATTGACTGATTAATTGATAGATTGACTCGATTCAATAACCATAAATAAACACTATTAATCAAATCATTGTTTTATTACTTTTAAACTCATTGATCACTGCAACTCACTCACTCACTCACTTTCACAGGCATGCACATACAACGCCGTTAAGGGCCAGTACGCTCAGACGTCGAGCACGGGAACTTCAGGCGTATGCGAACTGAATTGTCCGCTGCGTGTAGCAATTCAGCTGGAAATCAACATTTGCCAAAATCCACGCACGACACGTCTTTAGAAATACTCCAATAACAAGACAAATAATGCAAGTGGTATGGTTGTACATTACCTAAATGACAGAACTGCATATTATCGTCTCAGATTACTCTGAATTATGCACGTACATATTATAAACATAATGATTGAAAAGATTTGATAAGGGGGTATCGGCATTTTCGTCGACATTTTTAAATCTCTTTGTGCGTGTATGTCTAGTCTTAGTAACAAGCGTTTGCAATTTAAAAAATCTTGATTAAACGCTCACGTCACGATTTGGTTAACGCGACACTTCGAGTTTTACCGGCATGGAAAACGACAAATTGTTGGGTCACTTTACCCTACACTTCGTAGATTTGGGTGACCTGTTTCACAAAAGGTACAGAACCGTTCACGTGATGTTAACGTGAACGTGACGTGACTGTTCGTACCAAGCCCGTGCTGCCTGGAGTAAGATGCAGAACCCACAGAGAGAGACAATGAGAAGAAGCATACCAGCCCCGATAGCGATGCCAGCAATAGCTCCAGCTGATATAGTCCCACCAGTCGCTTTATGAACAAAATAATAAATGAAAGGAGAGAAAATGGTTAGTACAATTTGAGACAAGAATGCGGTCCAGTTCTAACTCCAACTGAAAGTGCCCTACCGATCGCTTTATTCATACGTCGATTGGTATGATATTGATAATCATAATAATAGTAATAATTGCCCAGCTTTTATATTGTTTCATCAATCTTAGAAAAAGAGTTCGCCATTTGATTGTTGTTATCAAAGTGGACAAATGGTTGTGAATTACATTATTTAACTTACGGGTGATCGACAGAAAGCCAGTGTAGGTGCCATCCACTTCCACATTGTCAATCGCCTTATTAGCCTCTACGATATCATTGGTTTGTTGTGCAAGCACGTCTGCCTCGGCTTGGGTCGAGGCCCCCAGGTTAACCTGTGTGAACGCGGTCACACTTCCGGCTTCGAATCTCAAGACGTAACATCCGAAACTGGTGAAACCTATTGATTTGCCTCTGATATATGTCTCAAGCTGACATCATAGAAAGTAAAATACATCGTAAAATGGTTAATGGTTTAATTACTGCGTTTATGATTGATTACATAAAAGGGACTTAGTAACATTGTCCAAATCCTCAAAATCCAATTGGAATTCTAGAAGTCATTTGTATGTAGTAACGATATTGCAGGCTGAGCATTGTGTATTATCGATAACTGGTGGTGAAGGGAAAATCACGGAATGTTTCACTCCCAAGGGATTTTAAATGCTATTGAGGGAAGAGTAAATAAGTCCCGAGACGTAGTCGAGGGACTTATTTTCTTCACGAAATAGCATTTAAAATCCCGAGGGGAACATTCCATGATTTTCCCGACAGCAAAGTTAACAACTGTTTTATCATCTGAAGTGGTATGTAACAGTGCCATGTAATATCCAAAAATATTACATGGCAGCTCATGTACTGTATTTACTAAATAAGGTGATACATCATAATATTAAACGATTTACCACAATAAATGTTCATCACGATAATTTTGACCATGATACCCAAAGTATGTAATAAATGCATGTAGGGCCAATTAATCTGATTGCGATATAATCATGGAAGAGGTTATTGAAATGGGGGAACATAGATAAAGGGGAACCAAACGTTGGTATTTCTTGCTCACTGTTACTGTTAAAGATACGTGCATAATTCACGATATTTATGGTCGTAAATTTCCTCTTGGATATCATTGATAATGAAAATGATATTTGTTAGACCACTAAAATCTGTTTTAACGGACCACAAGGGGAGGGGGCTCGATTATGATATATGAAAATTAAGTTCCACTGATATCTAGATATGATTTGACTGTTTAGTACATCCGTTACGGTTGACTGTGGAATGGAGCTATGAGCATGGTTTGCTACGTTTGTATGTGTTTTAGTATACACTACTCACAAAAAGTAAGTACCCCCCTAGCATTTTTTCATATATCTCAAACAATATTTTACCGATTTTGATCATTCAAATGGATATGGAATTTCTTACGCAAAAAAATGAATGGTATGTGTCTGTAAATTGATGGCATTGTTGGTGTGAAATCATGCGTTTTTATGACAAAAGGTGTGAACAAAAATCTTGCACTTTTGTAATTTGTGTCAGCTTCTACACAAATAACAAAAGAATCACGCATGTTTCTAAACTGTGAAGCACCATTTATTGCATGTCACTCTAAGTTTTACTTTTAATAAGCATCAAAATTAAAACAGGACATGACTTAGGCCACTCTAATCCCCAAAAATGTCATATTGAAAGGCCTATTGTTTCAGAAAATGCATGCTTTTGGAAAATGGTTCCAACAATGCAACAGTAGTACTGATTTACATAAAAAGATTTGTGAATTAGGCCAATATGGTTGCCATAGAATTGCGTTTTAATCATCAAAATATGTATTTTCTGATACAAAGTGCAAAAGAAAAATTGCACTTTAAGTTTTATATGGCATATTGGGTCCATTTTGTATACGAGTAAGCATCTTCATTGAAGATGACCCGACACACAAATCTGTAATGTAATTCAGTACTACTGCTGCATGTTCTTAATGGAACAATTTTTAAAAAAAGCATACATTTTTCTGAAACAATAGGCCTTTCAATATAAGATTGTTGGGGATTAGAGTGGCCGAAGTAATGGCCTGTTTTAGTCTTTATTGGAATTTGCCATAATATTCACCAATCTGTTATGTAATTCAGTACTGCTGCTACATTATTCTTAGTGGAACCATTTTCCAAAAGCATGCATTTTTCTGAAACAATAGGCTATTCAATATGATTTTTTTGGCCGAAGTCATGTCCCGTTTTAATTGTGATGCTTATTAAAAGTAAAACATAGAGTGACATGCAATAAATGGTGCTTGAAAGTTTAGGAAAATGCGTGATTCTCTTGTTAATTTTGTGTAAAAGCTGACACAAATCACAAAATTGCAAGATTTTGCTCACACCTTTTGTCATAAAATGCATGATTTCACACCAACAATGCCATAAATTGGCAGTCACATGTCATTCATTTTTGCGGTAGAAAATTCCATATCCATTACCGTTTCAATGATCAAAATCGGTAAAATGCTTTTTGAGATACATGAAAAATGCTAGGGGGTAATTACTTTTTGTGAGTAGTGCATACTAGCATATTGATATCGATGCGGTAAATCCAATGATCCCAATACATGGTAAATGTCGCTGGTATGCAATCGTAGGAGGCTGCCATGTTTTCCAACGTTAGCGCATAGAACGCCATCTAAGTGTGTACTAAAATAAGCGGGTAAGATAAGGTTACGCTGTGCTTGTATTGAGTCTGTTTGCAGCTATTTTGGTGGTTTCGTAATTCGCTCTTGATATTGCACGCTCAGATGACGTTTCATGGGGTACCTTTGAAGAACATGACACCCACAGAGGTGGGAGGATGTTAGTGGTCTAAAAACATTTAGTATTTCCATTATTAGTCATATCCAAAGGAACATAGGCTGTAATCAACATGATCAACAGGAATTATGGATTTATCAGTTACAGTGATAAAGAATGCAGTACTTCATTCCCTTTAAATGAATACACATGTTTAAAATGAGACATGCATGGCATTTTACCTGATTACAGACATCGATCTCTAGAGTCTGGAAAAGAAGCGACGATCGCGTATTAAGCAGGTCGTTGAATGCTCGGGCAGGTATGTATACTGTGATGTACACTCGGCTGTCAAAAGGGGCTGAATGCAGAGAATGGAAATTAAAAAGTCGCAACAATTTTGCGACCGTTAAGAAATACGTGAACGTACATTTAACATGACTTTATATGGAAAGTTCAGTATTTTGTTCGTTTTGTTGTAATTTTACTTTTATGTTAAGCGGCATCGCTCGTTCATAAAACTCCTAATCTGTTAATGTAGCATCATCATCAATCAAATGTGAATTTGCTCTTCCATATTTAGTATTATTGGCAGTATTACCTGTGTTATTTTATGTATTATTGTAACCAATAATTATTAGCTCTACACCATTTCTTTCGCATTTATAATTAAACATATATATACTTCCATTTAAAACTAATTTTGTATACATTTTTGAAATATATCGTAAACTATATTGAATATGCAGCCCAGTTCATTCATAATTCCTCTATTTCTGGACATTAGTCGGTTGGCAATTCATGAATGCTTCTAATATGTGCCTTAGGTAATTGGTCATGAAAAAACATGAATTAACGAGATTCGTAAAAGGGCTATGATTGGAGATATTACCGTAGAGTAACAAAGAAATACAAACATTTTCATGACCATGAATAACGGTTGTTGAAAAGGCAACATATCTATAAGTGGCAAACAAAGCCAAAGTCTCTGGTCCAGCGGTTGCTATTAAAGGAAGATATTTAGGCAGATCCAGCCAGTTCTGTTTCAGGCCCAACAAAACCTAGTATTTAAGAAGAGATACTTTGGTAAAATAGAATAATAGTCGGTATTTTTCTGTAAATATATAAGTAAATGTATGCAGTGTAGAACTGAATACATCACGATATTGACATAAGTTATGAATACACAATATTATACCAAGGTCACCTTACCAGTAGTCGAAGCAACCGTTGTAGCTGCAACTGGAGCTCCGGTGAATGTTTCACTGACGAGATTACCTACGAGCAATGGGAATAAGATTTGTTACGTAACATATATGTTAGCAAGTACAATGATGAACTGCAGGTATTCATACAGTGCTCAACTTACCTTACACTTGATGTAACATACATGCTATTAATGAAGCGCGAATCTTAAGCACTTTAGATTATTATATTCTTATATTTCATGAAGATTTCAATATTTATTTTCAGTACAAATTATTAACTATTTTATAGGCTTCATTTCTGAATATTGGAAAGACATGGAACTAAACCAAAGAGCAATCACCAGCCCTTTGTTAGAACCTCGTTTTGCAATATCATCACCGACTGGAATCGTCACGTACATATTATATTTTAAGGAATTAGCTGCAGCCGTCGTTCCTGCTATATTGTATTAGTGGCCACCCGTCTACAGCAGACAACTTGACACCAAACATGATCACACGACGAAAAAGGCAGTATCTTTTTAACATGTCTAAAAGAGTTTACCTTTGTGCAGTAATCACTTTACACAGGTTTGACTGTTTTTAGACACGAGGAACTGTCACAATGATACGCGCGTGCAAACCAGCGCTCGTCGGGGTATAACCTTGCTATTCACAAGAACCGCTATTCATACAACGTACATGGGGTCTATATTCATAAAAGCAACAAGGCCAGGGCAGCGGAAGCACCAGGACGGCATTAAACTTTCATGAAGAGGCACTAGGTTTCAAGTTATACAACGGGAAAATGTCTTCACCGTTACAGGTGCCCTTAAACCCTTGACCACGGGAACCGGGTTGGTGGTGTACGATGTCTATGGGGATTTCATAAACTCATAGGGAACGGGTTAAATGATGATACTCTTTAGAAGAATAACACGATTTTGCTTATTGTGGTGGGAAACTAACACCTTGAGTATAATAATAGTTGTGTGAGTGTGTGTGTGTGGGGGGGGGGGTGTTCCTAGTGACCCCTTACAGCCACGTTCCTGCTTAGAACACAAAGCATGGGTGCCTGTTTAAAGTTCACTTACTAGTACTATTGTAATCAGTGAGCACAATGGAGGAGTCAGTGGGATCGAGAACATCATTATCTGCAATCGAGACCGCAACTGCCGCCTGCTGTATCGATGCGGCCTCGGCAGCGCTGCTGGTTTCGATGTCCAGTTGGGCGTCGACTATCACACTGCCCTCTGTGAACTTAATCACCCTGCAGTTCACTCGCACGGAGATGGCAAGTCTTAATCATGTCCGATATACGGATACCAACTGTAGGTAGATCATAAAGGATATATATCGTGCATAAACGTGTGTACCTGTCGGAATTGTATGATTTTGGACATGACTTTGGACATGATTATCAGCATGATTATCAGCTTTGGACACGACACCTGCAATGGAAAACGTGTAGATATATTGCTATCTTGAATTTGACGCCTTTGATATTTGAACTCGATGTTTTGTGGAAGTTTAGAAGGAAATTAAAGGAGTTGGACTTGTCAGTCACGATGTGCTGAATGTGTGTAGACAATTCTCCATAGTCCCACATCATGGTAACTCCTGCGACGTTATTTTAAATATTCGTCTACTAACTTTGTATATACCTTCGAATGATACCTCATTGAAATACCACAAAGTGAATTGCACGATTACAATTGCAAGACTATATATTCGTTACTCGTGTTGGTGATTATGTTTGCATGAAACAGACCATTATGTGAAGACATTTAATTGTTTTTTCATTGAAAACGTGAGAACTGGTGAACGAAACAGTTTTATGCTTTGATTGTCATATACTTTTGACGTTGGCAGACTAATATTCAGTACTACTGCACTGAACACTGCAATGTTCTGCATATGATTGTGCAACATTAGACTACACTTATCTACGATATAAAGACAGAAAACTGAATACATTAGCGTCGTCAAATAAGCCGTCACAACACCGCACGGACAGCGCTTCAAGCGCGGGCACCCAGACGTATCAGACTACAATGGATGATGAACGCTTCACTGAAACTGTCCGAAAAGCTGTTCGTGAAGCGGTCCGGGATGAATTGGCGAGCATTCTATCGCAACTAGAATCACACGAAAGCAAAATAATGGACCTCGAAGTGTATCAGGAGCAGAACAAAAAAGATATAAAACGTCTGAATAGCCTCATTCAGACTCAACATGCCCAACTCGCCAAACTCGAAAACCAAGTGAATGAACAGGAAAAATACTCCAAAAGAAACTGTCTGATCTTCCTCGGCATACCCGAAACAAAAGAGGAAAACACAACCGACGTAGTACAACAAATCGCCAGTGAAAAACTGGGGATTAACCTGCCACCGACTGCCGTTGACAGATCACATCGTCTGCCACGCCGTAACCAAGGAGACGGTGACGACTCCAGGGCGCCATCTGGTGGTGGCGTCACAACCCGAAGTGCGGCGAGGGGTATCCAGACCAGCGACGGGACCCAAGGCAGATCGAGATCCATGGCTGCACCACGTCCAATTGTGGTGAAGTTTACATCGTACCAGTACCGACAGGAAGTGATCCGAAATCGTCGAAGGCTGAAGGGATCGCGAATGGCCATCATGGAACAATTGACCAGAAAAAACCAAGAGCTACTAGCAAAAGCGAAAGCCAACTCCCGAATCAAAGATGCCTGGACACGTGATGGGCGGATCGTAGCGCTCATCCCATCTACAGGTGGACGGTTCATCACTCGGGGAATCCGCCATGAAACCGATCTCCCTGGTGATTAAAGACTGATGAATCACTGAACTAGTACACGTGTGTGTGATGCTCCGTAATGATGCAAACTGGTGAATGTTGTTATTGTGGTAATAAGATTAATACCTGCATTTCTACTGCAATCAACTTATGTATAAACTGTACGTCTGAAATATTTCCATTCAACCATATTGATGATGATGATGATTTTCAAAGGACAATGTTTATTTATTTTCACTCAAATTTAGTAACTGACTATAAAAAATTACAACGTTTATGCATCAATCCATTTAATTTGAATACAATACAGTTTAATAGCTTAGATTATGATACTGAAGAAACTGCTCATGTTCCACATTCTTGTAAATATATGTTTTGTGAAGATTTTAAAACTAAATTTTGTAACACTAATTCTTCGCTCTCTATGATCCATGTAAATGCTAGAAGTTTGAAAAATAAATTTGAAG
Source organism: Echinarachnius parma (assembly GCA_037951105.1). Classification (NCBI taxonomy): domain Eukaryota; kingdom Metazoa; phylum Echinodermata; class Echinoidea; order Clypeasteroida; family Echinarachniidae; genus Echinarachnius; species Echinarachnius parma. The sequence continues at coordinate 17,394 of JBAMJV010002640.1, forward strand.
ATTTTCAATTAATGTTAAGCACCCTTGGACATACATTTAGTATTATAGGAGTGTCAGAGACATGGTTTAATGAACACACAAATTTAAATTTATTCCACTTGGATAATTACTCCTTATATAATTTAGATAGAACAGATAAAACTGGTGGCGGTGTTGCCCTTTATGTGAAGGATGGTATTAAATGTAGTCAGCGAAAAGACTTATCTATTATTACATCCGACTATGAAATGATTTTTATTGAGCTTGAAACAAATAAAAAACATGCAGTATTTGGATGTGTATATAGACCCCCTAATGTAGACATACCATGTTTTAAAGATAGAATTGATGATGTATTAAAAACCCTGGAAAGTGAAAAGAAAGACATTTATATAATGGGAGATTATAATATCAATTTTATTAATTATGCTACCCATTGTCAAACTGGCGATTTTTTAGACAATATGTACTTATATAATATGTTCCCATTAATTACTAAACCGACAAGAATATCGCCTCAAGTTAGTTCACTGATTGATAATATATTCACTAATAAATTAGAAACCGATCATTATTCAGGTTTATTATTCACTGATTTTTCTGATCACTTTCCTGTGTTTGCTATTTTAAAAGATAATATTTCAACGCAATTGCTATCACCTGAACATAATAATACAAAACGAAAAATAACAAGTGATTGTATTACTAATTTTAAAAAGAAATTATTAGAAGTTGATTGGTCAATTGTATATATGTCTTTTAATGCCACTGAAAGCTATGATTTATTTATTGAAGTGTTTATGAATATTTATAATGAATGTTTTCCTATAGTGAAAAGAAAAAACAGAAAACGTACTATTAATGTTATTAAACCATGGATAACTGAGGGTATCTTAAAATCAAGTAAACGAAAGAATAGATTATATGCTTTATATTTGAAAAGGAAAACTGACTATTATAAAACAAAATATATAAATTATAAAAATAAACTTACTACTATTATACGTTGTGCCAAAAAACAATATATTACATCTGTGTTTAATTCTGTAAAGGGAAATATTGCTAATACTTGGAAAGAAATAAATAAACTTATTGGAAATAAAAAAAAAAAGTAATTATCCTCGGTATATGTTGAGAGATAATACAAAAATATGTACAAAAAAGGATATTGTTGAAGCTTTCAATACATACTTTATTAATATAGGGCAGAAGTTAATGAGCGCGGTACCCAATTCACAAAATTTATTTTCTGATTATTTGGCCAATCAAGTAATCGATTCCTTGTTTATGGATACCACAGATGCAAATGAAATTATTTCCATGTCAACGGCCTTAAATGCAAAAAAATCAAGTGGTCCTGATGATGTCTCACCAAGAGTTGTGAAAGAAACCATATCTTATTTTGTACATCCATTATGTCACATATTTAATCAGTCGATCTCAACAGGAATCGTCCCTACTAAATTGAAATTGGCAAAGATTGTTCCTATTTATAAATCAAAAGATATTCATTATATTGAGAATTATAGGCCTATTGCTGTATTATGTACTTTTGCAAAGATATTAGAAAAGATCATTCATAAACGATTGTATGCTTTTTTATTACATAATAATTCTTTAACAACCGACCAGTTTGGGTTTAGAAAAAATCTCTCTACATCATCCGGTGTATTCAATGTAACTGATTATATATTACAAAACATTGACAAAGGGTATTATTGTGGCGGTGTATTTATGGACCTCTCAAAGGCCTTTGACACCATTGACCACCATATACTGCTCAAGAAGTTACAACACTACGGTGTCCGAGGAGTGCCATTAAAATGGTTTACAGATTACTTAAATAATAGAAAGCAGTATGTGGTGGTTGATGGTGTCCAATCATCTCTCCAAGAAGTACAAATTGGCGTACCCCAAGGTTCTGTGTTGGGACCCCTCCTTTTTTTAGTTTATATTAATGATATTGTACATTCTAGTAAATTGTTAAAATTTTCATTGTTCGCCGATGATACGGCAGTAATTATTGCAGATAAGAATATAATAACTTTGACTCAAAATTTAAATAGTGAAATGAGGAAATTGAATGAATAGTATAAAAGTAATAAATTATTTTTGAACTATGATAAAACAAAATATGTTATATTTCGCACAAGAAACAAGAGGGTTCCCGAGGAAATTCCTATTTTTATTGAACAAACAAAATTAGAACGTGTACACACAGTTAAATTCCTGGGAGTATTTATAAATGAATTTTTAGACTGGAAATATCATATTGATAATGTATCATCAAAGATTTCAAGAAACATTGGAATTTTGTTGAAACTGAGATATTTTGTTCATTATGATATATTATTATTATTGTTCCATAGTTTAATACAGTCCCACTTAAAATATTGTAATATGATTTGGGGTAATACTTTTAAAACTCACTTAATGAAATTGAGCATCTTACAAAAAAAGGCAACGAGAATAATAACGAAATCAAAGTTTGATACACCAAGCTTGCCATTATTTGTTAAAATGAATATTCTTCCATTGATAGAACAAATAAATATGGATACGCTCCTTTTTATGTATAAATTGAAAAATATTGCCCCAACGTTTTATTTTGAAAATATTTTTAAGCCTAATTTTGTTTATCATTCATATCAAACTAGAACCAGCCGAAATATACATATACCTCTTGTTCGCACCTCATGTGCACTTAACTCCACTCGTATGCAAGCTATAAAAGAATGGAATTTATTGAGTGAAAATATAAAATCAAGTTCAACTTTAACTCGTTTTAAATGTTTATGTAAAAAATATCTCTTTAATCGATATGTAGACAGTTGTAAAACATGAAAGAAAAAGTATGACAAGTATATGTCACCTTCAAATCAAATTAATTCTAATTTGACGTTATATATGACCGATGTGTAACCATATTTTGTGTGTGTGCGTGTTTGTGTGTATTTTTATATTCGATTTTTTAAATTTTTAATTGTTTTTATCTTTGTTCGTTTCTTTAGGGTATATGAATTGAATATTACTTTATGTTTTGCATGTATAAGCGGGCCCTGCCAATAAGCATTTGCTTCTCTTGGGCCCGAATCATTCATAATTTTGTAACTATATAACTATATTTTAAACTTTGTATATATTGTACATATTGTTTATGTTTGATTGAATAAACTGGAAATAAAAAAAAATTAGGACCAGCAGGCACAGATAAGGGGCGTAAGGGATGGGGGCAGACCCACAGTTATAGTTCCTTTGTTATTATCTTTGCCAATATTATCATTATTATTAATTTGGTTGTATTAGTATTATTAGTATTATGGTATTATTGCTTTCATTATCGATGCCTGTTATGAATGGTTCTTTGATTTAATAAAGGAGACAACCGGGCAAAGAGCAACACCCAATTACAAAGGGTTGTGTAATTCATTACAATTTGATCAATTACCACTACTAACGAAACTATTATGGCCTCATGATTCTGTATGGGCAAAACGTTTACAAATGTAGTAATTATCAGACCCATGCACACATGTAGTAGTTACGTGATGCTTTTTTTCCAATTGTGTAGTTTTTCTGGAAACATGTTTGTGCGAACTTTACGGTGGAAAGACTACTAACATTATTGTCCTTTTATTTGTAGGAATATTACTTCTCGGACCTTGTAATAGTCCTTTTCTTACCCCCGTGCAAACTTCAAGCTCCAGAGAAACGAATTCCGGAGAGGTCCTGACAGTCAGCGTCTGTGAGAAAAACGCTAGTCCGCTGTTGGTTGATATCAAGGTAAATCTCGAAAAGGTCGTCACTGAGAAAGAACAAGTAGAAGATTGAGTCGGATTAATAGTTAAGTAATAATCCATTGGTACGTTGAATCATTCGTGAAATATCCCTTCCGAAAAAACACGCATATTCAGTGCAAACACAGTGTTAATTTCAAGCGTCTTCACAGTGCGAACATTCACATAATTCACAAACTATGCATTATTAACTACCTTCACTAACAGAACCACTATGGCCTCATGGTTCCGTATGCGCCGAACGTTCGTGAGTTCGCCAAGTGTATTATCGTGTTAGTTCGGAGACAGCAGAACCACGGACGATGCGTTCGTCCTTAACAAAAGGTAGTACAATATTTGTATGCAGAACCATGGAAACATGTTGTAGTGTAGTCATGCTATTTTACCCATTCTGTTTTTTTCATTAACTAAAAAACAAATAAATGTAAAACACCAGCATAAACTGCATAAAAAAGGCAACAAGGAATAAGAAGCTAATGATTATATATCCATAAAATACACGTCACATTAAACCAAGAAACACCATATACAACTAAATATATACTATATTTTATTAAAATAGGCACACGCGTACTTCCAAGTCAATAACACGTTGACATCATCTAAAAGTCAACATTGTACAGGGTGTAACTTAATTCGGTTTGATCATATCAATGCACACAATAATATATAGTGGCCACACAGACATACACGTACACCGTAATACACAAAATACATATTCACAAAAGAGTTGATGAATGTAAAAACTTACAGGCTGGGGCAGGCGTAGCGGCAGGAGTTCCAGCTGGGGCAGGCGTAGCGGCAGGAGTTCCAGCTGGGGCAGGCGTAGCGCCAGGAGTTCCACCTGGGGCAGGCGTAGCGGCAGGAGTTCCAGCTATGGCAGTCGTAGGGACAGGAGTTCCAGCTGGGGCAGTTGTTGCGATAGGAGTTCCAGCTGTGGAAGGTGTTGCGCCAGGAGTTCCAGTTGAGGCTGTCGTAGGGACAGGAGTTCCAGCTGGGACAGTCGTAGGGACAGGAGTTCCAGCTGGGGCAGTTGGGCGCCAGGAGTTCCAGTTGAGGCAGTCGTATGGACAGGAGTTCCAGCTGGGGTAGTTGATGCAATAGGAGTTCCAGCCGGGGCAGTTGCGGGGCCAGGAGTTCCAGTTTGGCCAGTTGTGGCGGGAGTTCCAGTTTGGCCAGTTGTGGCGCCAGGAGTTCCAGTAAAGGCAGTCGTAGGGACAGGAGTTACAGATGGGGAAGTCGTAGGGACAGGAGTTCCAGCTGGGGTAGTCGTAGCGCCAGGAGTTCCAGCTGGGGCAGTCATCGCGCCGGGAGTTCCAGCTGGGGCAGTCGTAGCGCCTGGAGTACCAGCTAGGCTAGTTGTAGCACCAGGGGTCCAGCTGGAGCAGTTGTAGCGCCAGGAGTTGCAGCTGGGGCAGTCGTAGGGACAGGAGTTCCAGCTGGGGCAGTCGTAGCGCCAGGAGTTGCAGCTGGGACAGTCGTAGGGACAGGAGTTCCAGCTTGGGCAGTCGTAGAGCCGGGAGTTCCAGCTGGGGCAGTCGTAGGGACAGGAGTTCCAACTGGGGCAGTCGTACCGCTGGCAGTTCCAGCTGGGCCAGTCGTAGCGCCAGGAGTTCCAGCTGGGGCAGTCGTAGCGCCAGTTGCTCCTGCTGGTGCAGTCGTAGCGCCAGCAGTTCCAACTGGGGCAGTCGTACCGCTGGCAGTTCCAGCTGGGCCAGTCGTAGCGCCGGCAGTTCCAGCTGGGGCAGTTGTAGCGCCAGGAGTTCCAGCTGGGCTAGTCGTAGCACCAGGGGTTACATCTTGGGCAGTCGTAGCGCCAGTAGTTCCAGCTGGAGCAGTCGTAGCGCCAAGAGTTCCAGCTTGGGCAGTTGTAGCGCCAGGAGTTCCAGCTGGGGCAGTCGTAGCGCCAGTACTGGTTTGACTGTAGAACCGGAATATGGAGATGGGTCGAGTGTGAAATCAGACAAAAAGGTATGGAGTTGACAAAAAATCAGAGCGTTGCATTTTTTTCGAGCTTTTGGGAGGATTTTTTAGCATTTAAAATAAGATATTAATGATCAAATATGATATCAACGGAAAGCCCAACAACTCTTCTGTATGAAAATGTGAAATTTATAATGATTTTTGTAAAGGGCGGCTGCAGGGAGATGAATGGGAGGGAGCCTCAAAAGTGACCCATTTTGAAACGCTCTGATTTCAAGGCACTATTCATGCGTTTTCAATTGAATTCCTCTCATTCATGGCCAACTCATTCAAGTCGCATTACATCCTCTACACAATGGTATACAGATACCGACACCAAATCAGAGCGTTTTGAAATGGGTCACTTTTGAGGCTCCCCCACATTCATCTCCCTGCAGCCGCCCTTTACAAAAATCATTATAAATGTCACATTTTCATACAGAAGAGTTGTTGGGCTTTCCGTTGATATCAATTTAAATCATGAATATTTTATTTGAAATGCTAAAAAATCCTCCCAAATGCTCGAAAAAAATGCAACGCTCTGATTTTGTGTCAACTCCATATTTTTTTGTCTGATTTCACACTCGACCCATCTCCATATTCCGGTTCGCTGCACACACCCCATTTGCATAATCCTTACGATTATTATGCCATCGTAAGGAAGAGATAATTTCCATTAAAATGGTATCAAATTCAACAATTTTGATGAATGGAAAGGGTGGCAGCATTCAATAGAATGTTAACCTTTAGAAAACTGGTCAACACAGTCTTGCACTCGTAAATTGAATGCATTGGGGCCATTTTGCGAGATTTTCACTTCCTGCCTCCCCCTATTCTCTGGGCTACTGCAATCGCCCCAATTGCATAATCACTACACATAATGCATCGTTTGAAAGGTATATAATGAGGCTTTATTGTGACACCGATTTCGAGTATTCTTATTAAAAAATACGAGAGATATGATCGTTGAAACTTGAGTTTCCGAACTTTTTTGAGGGGTTTATATAACATGAGAGTTTTTACATGCACCTTATAATTATGTTGCAGTTTTATACCAATATTTTCTCATGTATTGTTAGTTTTCCAATTTGGCATGGTTTAAAAAACTTATTGCATTATCATATGCATAAACAAAACAATGTTTAGAGAATAATACAAAGAAGAACATAGAAAACAGTCAAGCTAAATCAATTTTCATGATTATCCTGGGTTTTTTTTATCAGAGATTGGGTAAGTTTATAAATCTTAGCATGTATATTGTTCCAGAAATACAGTTTTGCTTCATAAGAATCACCATAAAGAAAAATACATAAAATTAATTAGCTCTAATTAGCATATTCTAAATAATAAAAAATCACAACGCAATACTGTATTGTAGACCTTATGGACATCTATCACCATGCCAAATTTGGAGTCGATCGTTTGCCGAGATCTTGGGGGTGGGGGCCCTTTTTAGCCCCCCCCCCCCCCCCCCCCCAGTTTCCAGTTTGTTTAGCGTTAAAAATAGCCCAGTCTTTTTAGGGTTAAAGCCAAGTCCAGTTTCGAGAAAGTAGCCGAATACATCTACATTGATCAATATTGTTGAATATGTATTGAAATAGGGTTTGCGTGGTAAAATCCGTACCTAAGTATCGTTAAATATAGAGATATCGGAAGAAATCCGATATCCGCCTGTGAAATTCATAAACCAACCGCCCATTCAGCCCTGTCAGCGCCGCTAGCGCTGGGGGAGATATCGACAAGTTAGGGACAAGCTCGTATAGCGACCACACCTCGTGTACACCGCGTGGTCGTAATACATGTAGCGTATGGGCGATTCTTCGTTATCTGTCTGTCTACGTCTGGATCAATATATAATTTCGCAAATACATGTATATCAATTAGTAGGCGGTTTCTTGGCCAAATTTGGATAATCCTATATTAGTACAGTTATATTCTTTCACATTATTGGTAAAAAGAGCTTCCATTTCATATTTGTTAGAGGGGGGGGGGGGGGGGGGGGGGGGGGGGTTCCAAAACTGGCCTAACCCTAACCCTAACCCTAACCGTACCTTTAAAGGTGTCATCCATTCCAATAGCTATCTTACATTCGCATTATTGTCATCGTTATTGACATATCAGACATGCGTTTTGGGCATGGAATGTTGCAACAGCACATAACTCCTTAATTTGTAGACATTGTTGCTGGTTTTACTAGCTTGCTAAAATCATGGGCATACTTAATCGTACAATCTTAAAACGTTTAATAAAGCGGAAATGTTGAATTGTAATGATGCAATGTTAATTAGCAACTTTTCATTATCGAAATATAATAAGAAAAACTTCTTTGTGGCTTCTTTTATTGTGAAAGAATGTTGAATAGTAGAATATTTATAGCGAGTTTAAATATGTATTAAGGAAGAGATGATCTGGGATTTCTATGAAAAGTAACAGTTAGAAATCTTCCACGTTGACCATGTTTCATGTTTTACAATTGTCTCAGATTAGATTGTTTTGTACAGTTCATAACGTTGCCCCAAAACTGGAAGCTGTTACAAGTATTGATTGTGTGTGTGTGTGTGTGTGTGTGTGTGTGTGTGTGTGTGTGTGTGTGTGTGCGTGTGTGTGTGTGTGTGTGTGTGTGTGTGTGTGTGTGTGTGTGTGTGTACACGTGCGTGTGTGCGTGTGTCTATGCCTGTGAAATCTAATCATAAATAAACATTGCAATTCAGTATTCCTAACTGCGACCGTGAGAGTGTTTTGAATGTCTGTTCGTGTGTGTGCGGAATCTACGGACGTAGTTTGCATGCACAACAATACTATCACAAATGCATTGTTGTCACGGTTCTGATTCCAATAAGTGTGGAGGAATACTGGGCTGCGTGCCAAGGCTGAATCCCTGGCTAAATAATATTGTTAAAGGAGAAGTTTTCCCACCTACATTTTACTTTTGATTATGTTCTCTACACATTAAAGGGGTAGGACAGTTTTGCTCAGGCTGAACTTTAGTAATCAAACCCTGCACAGAAACATTATAAACTAACAGTTATAACTCCACCATGCTCGAAAGGTTATATGTATATCAATTAGTAGGCGGTTTCTTGGCCAAATTTGGATAATCCTATATTAGTACAGTTATATTCTTTCACATTATTGGTAAAAAGAGCTTCCATTTCATATTTGTTAGAGGGGGGGGGGGGGGGGGGGGGTTCCAAAATTGGCCTAACCCTAACCCTAACCCTAACCGTACCTTTAAAGGTGTCATCCATTCCAATAGCTATCTTACATTCGCATTATTGTCATCGTTATTGACATATCAGACATGCGTTTTGGGCATGGAATGTTGCAACAGCACATAACTCCTTAATTTGTAGACATTGTTGCTGGTTTTACTAGCTTGCTAAAATCATGGGTATACTTAATCGTACAATCTTAAAATGTTTAATAAAGCGGAAATGTTGAATTGTAATGATGCAATGTTAATTAGCAACTTTTCATTATCGAAATATAATAAGAAAAACTTCTTTGTGGCTTCTTTTATTGTGAAAGAATGTTGAATAGTAGAATATTTATAGCGAGTTTTAAATATGTATTAAGGAAGAGATGATCTGGGATTTCTATGAAAAGTAACAGTTAGAAATCTTCCACGTTGACCATGTTTCATGTTTTACAATTGTCTCAGATTAGATTGTTTTGTACAGTTCATAACGTTGCCCCAAAACTGGAAGCTGTTACAAGTATTGATTGTGTGTGTGTATGTGTGTGTGTTGTGTGTGTGTGTGTGTGTGTGTGTGTGTGTGTGTGTGTGTGTGTGTGTACACGTGCGTGTGTGCGTGTGTCTATGCCTGTGAAATCTAATCATAAATAAACATTGCAATTCAGTATTCCTAACTGCGACCGTGAGAGTGTTTTGAATGTCTGTTCGTGTGTGTGCGGAATCTACGGACGTAGTTTGCATGCACAACAATACTATCACAAATGCATTGTTGTCACGGTTCTGATTCCAATAAGTGTGGAGGAATACTGGGCTGCGTGCCAAGGCTGAATCCCTGGCTAAATAATATTGTTAAAGGGACTTAGTAACATTGTCCAAATCCTCAAAATAAAATTGTAATTCTAGCGGTTCCTTTATACCTTGTTGTATTCGTATTAACAATAAAATCATGGGACAGCTTTCGGTTTTTCAAATTTCCCTTTCATTACAAAGATATGTATGATTGAATATTTAGATAAGAAAATCTCCGGGCGAGATTTTCATCCCTGTACAAAGTGAATGCAGTGAGTTGGTGAATATCACCCAATATCACTTTGCATTTTCGCTCATTACTTGGCCATACATTGTCCATTTGACCTGAAATTTTCACACAATACCCTGAGGACATATGAGATAACAACAGTATACATTGCATCAACCATTCATCAGTTTTTGCACATCTCAACAAAGTTACTAGATCCCTTTAAAGGAGAAGTTTTCCCACCTACATTTTACTTTTGATTATGTTCTCTACACATTAAAGGGGTAGGACAGTTTTGCTCAGGCTGAACTTTAGTAATCAAACCCTGCACAGAAACATTATAAACTAACAGTTATAACTCCACCATGCTCGAAAGGTTTACACAATTACAAACGAATAAGTAAAACCCTGTTCATTATTCAAAAGGAGCCATTAAAACATAAAAAGGCGTTCTCTAAAAAATTATTGGTTTTAAACCATTTTTATACAAAATTAGGCATGTGTTGTTTTGTTGAAATGATTAATAAATCAACAATTTTTAAATAATCGCTTTTGAAAATTGTTTAAAAAGTGTAAGCATTTTTTAGTTTTTGTTTCTAAACTATCAAATATATTTGGGGCCCACATGTATTACGATCAGATATATTTATAGATATTTCAGTTATTCCTGAACCGATTTGGACCAAATAAAGTTGTTTATGGCATTAAAATTGCATGTTCTTTCAAATTCAACACTTAGTTTTTCATTATCTCACAAACAAAATGTGTTTTGTAGCGCACTCTCTACAAAAACTGAACTACCCCTTTAACACATACTCTCATGCAAATATGTCCAACGCTTGCCCTCTGATCAAAGCAGCAGCTTTATTGAAAGTAAATCGCTGTATGGGCTAACGCCAGATCATCGCGTACAGCATGGAGGCTGCCATTATATGTTTTAAAACCCCGATTTGTAATTGTTCGCGCTAAGATATTACGTCGTACCCAAACTAACAAGCTCGGGCTCTTTTTGTTAGCTCTCGCAGCTCACAGGGATTGTGCACAAACACACAAGAGTAGTTCGTGTTTGACGTCACATTTTTGAGCGAAAAATTCTAAAACTGAGCTACATATACACCAATGACAGCCTCCATGCTGTACGCGATGAATGGGATTCGCCAGTACAGCGAATGACTTTGAATGATGCTCCGTCCTTCCCCAATGGGTCAATGTTGGTCGTATTTACAAGAAACTCGGTTTTAATGTGTATAATGGGGAAACTGTCCCTTTAACTTCAATTGCGATCTTATAGGCCCGGTCACATATCACCGGTTAGCATAACTGGGTTTCCGACGTATAGAAGGAACGAACGAATTGAAAATTACGCTATCCGGCGATATGTGACCGGACCTTATAGTACATACATAGATCCTAGATAAACCTACGCATGGGACACAAGGACAAGTTTGTAACCCCCTGCTTTAATACATGACCCCATTTATTGCGGGTTTTCTTTCGAAGCTATACGGAATGTGCGAACCGGCGCGTATTGTATAACTTTAACAATGTCAATGCCCTAAAGTTGCACTACGCTCCACACACGTCACACAATAGAATTGTAAACCTGGGATATGTGAACAAGTCCATCTTTACTGATATCATTTCTTTTGGGGGAAAGAGGTGGGTAGGTACCTTGTAAAAACAAACATAGTGATACAATAACACGAATATGATAACACACGCATACGACTTTCTTGGATTTCGTTTGTCGGGAAACACGTCGCGTCGGCCGAATTCTCATCAGTCATGATCAGTGGGGCACACCTTTAGTCTGGATAACGAGACATAGACTACCTGCAACCAGTTAAACACCGTTTGCACCTGAGAACCCATTGGATGTTGTCATTCGCCACCATAAATAATATAATTGTTTAATTTCATTATTTAGGCAGTCCCTATAGTTCTGCTTATATGCATCATAAAAATTGGTCGATTGAAATTCAGGTAAAAGTATGGTCATTCATCAGCGCATTGCGTCCTGGATCATCCAGGATATTACATTACTGGTGGCCGGTTATACTAGTACTGAAATTTAGGGCAAACGGCCCATTTTCCTACAGCCAAAGTGGAACTAGAGGGATTGCCTGGATAATGAAATGAGTCGATTCGAATAAGGTCGAATTGCAACAAAGATAACAGTTGAGTCTTTTTATTGTACATGTATGTATATACCACAATGAAAGGGAATGTACTACACTTCATCACTACGCAATGTTGCAGCCATTTGTATCGTTATCCCAGCAAAGACCAGACAAATAAAACCAAAGTATAGAAAAAACATTATATTTTGAGGGTTTTGGCGGCAATCTAGCGTAGACTTTTCATGGCCCCGGGTTTCCCGATATGGAGAGAGAGATTTTCTTTCCCATTTTCGCACTCTACGCATAGCGGTATTTAATTTGGGCCAATCACAGTCCCGCTACATACGTTTGTATCATCCAATAGAAAATTTCGTATGTGATACATGTGTTTTAGCCTATTATTTCAAATTATGTACATAAGTTGTATTATTTTGAATCCTGACCCGATTACCTTGGGCGCAAAACTGATAAATACCACCACTGAAAATGAAACATTTGGAACCAATGAAACCGATTGAAAACCACTGAAACCATTGAACAACAACTTGACAATTTCTTACACACTTCTACATATCTCAACATACAACATTGTATTAACTTGGTTGAAATTTGAGCTAATGTTTTGTTATAATCACACATAATATTATGAGTTAACGTTACATTATAAATGTTCAGATTTAATTAATGTCATGTAATTAAATGTTTCCCTTGATAAGTTCGTCCACGCTATGCCACATAATCCCTCCCCAAATACAGAATCTAGGTAAACCCTTTTAAGGATTTAGAGTAAACATTTTTGCACGTATGAACAAGAAAAAGTTCCTATACAGTTTCAGGGGGCGTAATAGTGTGCTGTTTGTTTTCCCCACTACACTGGTTCACAGTAAGTCTGTTTGTATACCGGTCTTCTAGCAGCCAATCCAAGAGCATCACACCCAGATCAAAGTCCGAATCTAATCAATGGGGGCAACTCACTGATCGGTATGTTTTATGATTTCGGAATTATCATGATTTATCTCCTTTTGTTGTAAATAATTGTGGATTGCGTCAACCTATAATGCAGGTTAGAATTGTACATGTATTAACAAATCATACTTAATACTTACTGAATGGTTTTACGAAAATGTAAAACATTGTTGGGACAAACACGCTGAATGCATAGGCGTACCGGGGGGGGGGGGGGGGTTCAACCCCTCCCCACCCCCTCTTTGACCCAAATATTACTGTGTTGGGTGGTTTGAACACACCGACAATTTTGGACGGTCTCGGTTTCGAAATTGTCTAGGTATCACTACCCCCCCCCCCCCCCCCCCTTTTTCCTGGGTACGCCACTGGCTGAATGTAGATATGATATTACTAGGTAGTCAACAACACATACGTACATGGAACACCTTAATGGACTAAAGAAAGGGTAGTGATCACTTGTAAAATCGCAATTGAGTTGAACAAACGCTTGATTGATCCAGTTAAAGGGATAGTTGAGTTCTGGTAAGGAGAATACAGTTTTAGTGAAACTGAATTTTAGTAACCAAAACCTGCATCATTACATTACAAACTAATAGTTATAACTAGAAAGGAACACAAAATTACAAATGACGTAGTAAAGATCATGTTATCATTCAAAAAGAGCCGTTAAAACGTAAGAGGGCGCTCTCTAAACACTCATCGGTTTCAACCATTTTGAATAAAATATTGTGCATGTGATGCTTTGTTGAAATAGTGATTAGATAGAGAAATAACCAACAACTATTTAAATACCTATTTTGTAACTTTTTTGAAAAGAGGAAGCATTGTTTTGAATTTTTAACGGCTGGTTCAAAATTCTCTAATAAACCCGGGGCCCCGGGTTTATTACAAATTGTTATATTTATGGATATTTCAGCCGTTTCTGAACCGATTTTGATCAAACAAAGATGATTTTATTGTTAAAATATTATGCTCTTTCAAATTTTACACTCAGTTTTTCATTACCTCACAAACCAATTAAGTAGTCTAGCGCCCTCTCTACCAAAACTCAACTTTCCCTTTAACTGGCCCAGTTGGGTAGTTGGCATTTATGCACAGTTTTATTATACTGAATATCTTTTTTAACCATTAACCCCATAAAACCTTTTATGGCCGAAACCTAAACATATTTATGAGATAAACAAAAACGAAAACTAACACACACATTACAAGACCATTATAATTCAAATTAGAATTTAACATGCAATTATTTTGAGAAAGATAGCATGTTATGAATCTTGCAAGGTAACATTTAAAACACTACTCCTCAGAGGTATAGGGAACGACAAGTGCATACTCCACTTTAAATAAAGATATTATGATGATACCAGCAAATCAATTACAGTTTTATTTTTTATTTTGTATTGTATTTACATCTTCATAGTGAAATGCCATAATTTGTCTTCATTTGTTTTACACTAGGACACCAAATTTCATTGAATTGAGTATAATATTTGTTCAAGTATTAGAAATTTTATTCTAAAAATTGTAATTTCAGCAAATGAGCTTTGGGGGTAATAAACAATATTATAACTTGTTAGCTGATTATAACGTGAATACAAATAGGACGCTAGCTGAAAAATAACAGTTCTGTTCAATGGAAGTTTAGTGTATCGTCAATTATATGAAGGCATACATGTTTATGATTTCGTACGATTGAATATGTTGCTTTTTCACTCTAAAAAGAAGATGAGCACGCCTAATTGTGTTGCTTCTGCGCCATTAGTATCAGATTATGCGTAATGCGAAATAGTTTAAGGATCTAGTTTGTTTCTATGATTTTAAATATTATCCACTGAGTGATGTTTGAACATTCCATCGCAAATAAATGTCATACTTATGACCAAATAGCTAGCAGAGTGATATTTCCTTACACAGTGTATTTGTACATGGTTTCAAGTCTCTTTGGGAGATTTTTAAATATGACACTTCAATGGTGAATGATCTATTGATAATATTTCAAGGTATGTGATAACTACTAGACTACTATACTTTGAAATTATAGGCTTTAGTCACGTTGTGTAAACTGTAACCGTATTTGGGGAAAGGACCGCGCCAAGTTAATTCAAGATCTTTATAGTGAGAATTGAGGTTAGATCAAAGTAAAGAACGACGGGATTGTATTTGCAGACCCAGTTTTTCTGCTCCAGAATTCCCTTCCTTTTCATTCGCTATTTACCATGTTTACTGACCTTCAACAAAGCACAATCGAACAAGCGGATAAAATGATGGAGATTAGGTAATGCTCCAAAAAGTGTTTTTGAATAACTTAAGGATCACTTGTTTTTATATCAAATTAACTATTCCTATACATTACAGGGATTATAACATTTACGTGTATGCTAAAGATACTGCCATCCATAGTTGTATGGTTAATTTTTTTCCGCTTTTTCTGACCCACATGTAATCATTTACATTTATCATCTGGCAAGCAGGACAAAAAGGAAAGTAAAAAAAGGTTTGCACCACGGATATGCCCTAGAGTTATTGTTAAAAGGAATAGCCCTAAGTTTCAACAGTTGGGAGATGATTGTCTTATAAAAGAAAATGTCATTTAATAGCATGCCTGACAAAATTAGGGTTTTAAATCTGTTTTTCGTGGAGTTATAGAGCTAAAAGCTATGGTGACAAGAAAACTGCCTCAAAATTGGGTTTTACTGTATCTAAGGTAGATTTTCATGAAGATTACTAATACAAACATATTTTCCTCGTGGGAAAACCCGGTAAAATAAAAAAAATCAACTTGTAAATTCACTCTCGGAACCCCCGAACAAAAAATGACGTCATCTTTGTGACGTCACCTGCAGGCAATCGCAGTTTAGCTCGGTCATAGACGTACACGCTGAGTGCAATACTCACGTTGACACAGATATATTATTTCCATTTGTTTCAATATTTGCAAACATTTGTTCAGGTTTATATAATGGACGATATACACTCAGATGTGTAGCTGCATCCTGCTACAATTCATTTCTTAGCAATTCTTAAGCATTTTCAGTAAAACCTCAATTTACAAGCAAAAACGAGTTTGTTTTACAAGCAAGTCATAGGCTCTGCATGTAAACAATGCACATTCCTCCGCGTTGTGGTCTGCATGTGATGTCATGAATCGAGTGACACGTGCGCACATTCCCGCTCTGCTATAAATGACTTTTTTTAGGAGCATGGAACGCCGATGCGAAATAAAGCAAAAAAGTTGCATGAAATTTACCTTTTTTTCCCAACTTAAGGATTTCTTTGAAAAAAAGAGTGTGGTATATCAATAAAGGCACATATTTAAAGCTATAAACCTGAATCAAAGCCGGGATTTTCACCCTCCTATAAACCATCCAACGGCTAACTGTGCACTTAACGTATATTCACTCAGTGAGGAAGTTTGTACACAGAATTCACGGAGTACCACAACGCTATGCGTGACCCCTGCTTGACCCGCGCTAGCTACGTGACCCGCGCATATATAATTATGGATGACCGAATACTGTACAAAATAACCAAACCTCCATCAAACTGATAACATGTTATTATATATTCTTAATTTGTTAGGTTTTTTCCGTGATATACCTTAACAAATGTCGGCTTCACAATATCTTTACAAGAATAAGTACAATATTATTGTAATATTATGCTCAATCAGTTTAACTATTTTCTTGACCGATATATAGTTTTATGGAGGGACGCATTCTTTTTTCATTCGTAGAATTCAAATTACAGGGCTGTTCGATCTGATTTTGTTTGTGTGTGTTACATTCATCCTCATCCGTCAACTGGAAACTGTTCAGACGTTTTGTAAAAGATGGACTGTGAATAAAACGATTTTGTGCAAATACGTCAGGGTTTCGCCCCAAAATTAAGTGATGTTGTCCTAAATTGACATTAATTTACTAAAAATTCGACATTACATTGCCGAAATAATTATGAAATGGGTTGTCTGAATATGAAATAATTTTGCCCTATACGACTAGAATTGCCCCAAATATATGACATCGTGTTGCCCAAATTATAAGTACCATAGTGGCTAGAGAACTCGGCCGGGGGGGAGAATTCGGCCAACAAAAGGACAGGGCTGACTTTGAAATTCGATTTGCGAGAATGCCCTAAGCATGTGACTTGAACTAATTATATCAAACGCCATATCTGCTTATTGCTAATAAAATACGCGTGTTTGCTGTTCTGCATTCTTCCTGGTTATTCAGGAAATCACTTGAAAGTCAGTCTTTACAATCCCAATTTGTTTATTGTTTATTTTTGTAAACGACAATTTGAGATTTCAATTGTTAGAATCTTGATTCTCACTTCTGTAGATCTACGCTCAGTTCGATGTAAACTTACACCAATTGGACGGCAATATCGTGGTGCCTTCGCTCGATTATAAACTTATTATAAACGTATTATAAACTCTCGGGGGTAGGGTGCAGCCTCAGGACATTCACCAACCAGCTTTGTACTTCCACGCTGTGATTTATTATACACATACAACTGTACATATTAACATACCAATGTATATACACCAAAGATATGCCAGGGAGTCTATAACTAGGAAAATAATAACAATATACAACTTATATTTACGACGTTTATGTTGATGATGACGATAACGGTGAGGTCGGTGATGATTATACGGAAGAGGATGATGATGATGAGGAGGATAATGGTATGATGATTATGATGAGGAGGAGGATAATCATGATGATTACAACTATGATTTAAAGGGAAAGTTGAGTTTTGGTAGAGAGGGCGCTAGACTACTTAATTGGTTTGTGAGGTAATGAAAAACTGAGTGTAAAATTTGAAAGAGCATAATATTTAAACAATAAAATCATCTTTGTTTGATCAAAATCGGTTCAGAAACGGCTGAAATATCCATAAATATAACAATTTGTAATAAACCCGGGGCCCCGGGTTTATTAGAGAATTTTGAACCAGCCGTTAAAAATTCAACAAAAATGCTTCCTCTTTTCAAAAAAGTTACAAAATAGGTATTTAAATAGTTGTTGGTTATTTCTCTATCTAATCACTATTTCAACAAAGCATCACATGCACAATATTTTATTCAAAATGGTTGAAACCGATGAGTGTTTAGAGAGCGCCCTCTTACGTTTTAACGGCTCTTTTTGAATGATAACATGATCTTTACTACGTCATTTGTAATTTTGTGTTCCTTTCTAGTTATAACTATTAGTTTGTAATGTAATGATGCAGGTTTTGGTTACTAAAATTCAGTTTCACTAAAACTGTACTCTCCTTACCAGAACTCAACTATCCCTTTAATGATAATTTCCGAAATATATCTTGGTATCGAAGTGGAAAACTCGAATAATACTATAACATTGATGATTATTAAGATGATGATTAAATGGCAAGAAAGTTCAGCAGAAATCTAACTCAACGGACTTAAACTAGCCCAATAACAATCATGCATGCTCCAATGACAGCAAGAAGTGTAAACAGGCTACTATTATAGAGTCTTTGAAGTGACAATGTAGCCATACATTTAAACATTGTGTGCTTGTTAGATTTTGCGTGGATACAATTTATCTGTTTCGAGCATTTTGAAACAACTTTGTTTGGTTTGCAAAGAAAAAAACGTTACCCATACATTACTAAAGCTATGTAGTTTTTTCATACGCAGCTAAAATATTTTGATATCGTTCTATCATGAACATTTACGTATAATGATATATTTTTTATTATTTTACTGATGTAAGGGACTAGAATGTGGGTGTTATGATTCAAAACAGGTAATTGTTATCCAACAATGCGTGGGTAAAAAAGAAATAGTTCAATGGCTCATCCGGGGCGATGTTTTCACTCAAAAGGAATTATTAACTCAAAATATATGGACCATTTGGGGCTTAAATGTTGATTTAAAGTGTAAACAAGACAATAAAGAGATTATCAAAACCCATTTTGGAAGCCATTTTGCAATGTTCTCAAGACAAATTGTATTTAGGTTTGTTTTTAATTATCGAATACAATGTGAGATCCGAAGTGTACACATTCGTTGTCATAACAATATTGCAAACAAATATTTTTGCAGCGCTTTCTCACTGACTTGCAGTGTGAAGAAATGTTATTGACAACTGTATTTTTGGTACATATCATAGATAGTTGTAATTTTACCCAGTTCAGATTCTACCAATATAATCACCAATATGAAGGATTTATACAATATCGAGTTTCATATAAATGACATCGCGAGTATTCAACGCCAGCGAATGATATTCAAGTAATTTTATTTGTAGATGTGTTAGCCGTTGCGAATAGATTTCAATTAAAATATCGTTGTTGTTTTTCCGAAATATGTCTGCGCTTGCACATTTTACATTTAATCTTCTTATCCCCGAAAAAGAATCCGTTTTTGATGAGCCTCCTTAACCAGAACTTTACCACCCGTTAAACATTACTCTTAAGGTGTTTAGAAACATCGTCCAAATCGACAACTCTTTCATTTTAGTTCTCAATCAAAATGCCCAGTTTTGACCATGGGATTTTCTCTTTTTTATTTACCGGATATGTAACTAATCAATCGATATTTTAACAAGTATTGTACCTTAATGTTCTTCAAATACTTACTACAAATCTATTTCATAATATTAAAGGTGCCATGTTTTATTTTAGAACAAGAAAACGGATACGCCGACAAATAAGGCATTGGAAATAGTACTAATGGATACATAAATCAATCAATGAATTTGTCGCTTAATCAATCAATAATTCACTCACTCAATCAATCAATTAGTCAATTCATACACGCATAAATACGTACCTAAAACCTAGTAGATATATTGAGATAAGCAGCTAGATTTATATCGGGATCGACCATTTTCGTGAATCAAAATATATAATAATAATATGTTTTTTGATAGCGCAAATTGCAAAATAGTTTATAAGCATGCGCATATAAAACAGAAGTAACCAGGATAAGTGCCAGGATAAGCATATTATAGTAACACAATTTGACAATTACAAATGAGCTGACTTTGGCACGTAGTTTTAAAAGTAGTTTTGAAAGTTAGTAATCATATGTACGAAGGTTGACTGACAGGTAGATTATTTAACAGATGACAGGGAAGTGCCATGAGTTGGATTAAAAGGCTCTCTTCGTTCAAAAGCCTATCACGTTAACCAACATCAATTGATGAAAGAGGCAGAATATAAAATATGTTTTAAGGAAATACAATTGTCTGTTTCAGTGATATAATGTGGCACATAAAGGTAAGTTGTGTTATATTCATTGTAATCATTTGATAAGCCAGGACTATCAGGTTAACATATCATAATAGTCTCCGATCAAATCCATAAATAGGGCCCATAAAATATAATCACAACGATAATGTGATAATAATACATGTACTACTATTACATTAAATTTGTATAGCGCTTAATATAATGTTTATTAGCGCATTATTATTACCCTTGGTCATCACGTACAAGTCAAACCTGCACAATTATCTTGCGCACCGTCTCAACTCCATGGGGAGCATACTAGCCCAGCTGCCCAACGGGCGCTGAAGGTTAATTATAACCCGGCTAGTACCCATTAATACTCCTAGGTAGAGAGTAGCAATGTGGATTGTCTTGCCGAATGACAAATGGAGTAGGCTAGGTTCGAACTCAAGATCTCGAGATCGGAAAGCCCGCTCTACCAATCTTGCCACACCACGTAATGAGAAGTATGGCATGTAAATTGTCAGACAATAATTACACCTGCACCGGAAGTGTATGATGTCATTACCATTTACATTATTAAATTAATTTAATATTTCAAGTTATGAATATATCAACTATTCATTATTATAACTGTGACATTGTCTAAATGATAAAGACAAAATGTGAGGGGAAATAGTAAAACAGTGAGGGACAATTACCAAGGAGACAGCAACAAGTGACATGGGTGTGCTCACATCATCAGTATCATGTCGATGATATAATATTACTCTCATACCATCTGGTTAAAATAAAAACATTTCAAAAGCAACGTTAAAACTTTCCAGCCAGATTTATTATACGAATTGAGTAGAAGTAGTGTATAAAGATGTTGACGATGTTGACGTACAGTGGTGGCGGTAATGATAATGATGATGTTGGTGTTGATGAGGATGATGATGGTGATGGTGTCATGGTGATAATGATGAACATGATTTTTTGTTTCTTTCACCTTTTCAGGCATTCATTGATTTCACTTCAAGTTCCATACAGTTTAACAAATCATATTTTAATCATTTTCTCTTTTACATCAATTTAGACATTCCAAATATGTTTGTATCATTTATGGTAAATAATACGATTTTTTTTTTTTAACCCAGGTAGTCATTAATTTGTATGCGAAAGTGAACTTCCTTTAAGAATGTAAACCATAGTTTGTTGGTTCTTTCATCTTTTCCCGATTGATCCCTGATAACTATCATGTTATATATTTATATATGCTCCTTTCACCTTTTCAGGCATTCATTGATTTCACTTCAAGTTCCATACAGTTTAACAAATCATATTTTAATCATTTTCTTTTTTACATCAATTTAGACATTCCAAATATGTTTGTATCATTTATGGTAAATAATACAATTTTTTTTAAAACCCAGGTAGTCATTAATTTGTATGCGAAAGTGAACTTCCTTTAAGAATGTAAACCATAGTTTGTTGGTTCTTTCATCTTTTCCCGATTGATCTCTGATAACTATCATTTTATATATGCTCCAAAAAGCTATAGTTAAAATATCATTTATCTTGTCTACTACATTTATTTTCTGTAATGTGAATATATTCATTTCTACATTTACATTATAAACATGTTTTGCCATTTGCGTGAAGTTTCTCAAAAATATTTCATTCATTTTACATTCCAATAGAGCATGATATAAATCTTCTCGACAGTGACAAGTTTCACATGTATCATTATTACTAAGTTTCCACTGAAATAATTTTCTTTTTACTGCGATCAAATTATAAATGACTTTAAAGTTAAATTGTCTTGATTTGTTCTCCTTAATACACACAACATTTCTTTTATAAACATGTTTCCATTCAACATAACAAGCTAATTTATTTACCCAATATGATGGGCCTTCAATTGCATTTCCATTTTTCAAAAGTGAAATATAAAATAATTTACTTGGTACTTTTTGAATAAGTCTTTCTTTTACTCCAATCAAAACTGTTGGTATTTCTAAACATATTGGTTCTTTCAAATTACTCATCGATACTTTGGGTATCCCCTTTTGTAATCTGAAATATTCGAACATTACAATTACTTTTGATTTCTTATTACGGACATTTTCTATTAATGTTGATACTTGATACTTGAAGAAAATATCTCCTTAAAAGCGCCATTCGGTGCTGTCCTGGAGAGGCAGTGCAGTGCAGTGCCAGTGAAGTGCGTGGATGTGATGTTCTATTTACAGGTGCTTGGTGCTACTGTGCAGGTGCATTTTCTGTTGGTTGTGTTTAAAGTGTCCGCAGAGTGGGAGGCGCCGCCATCTGTATGATGTTGGGCATGGCTGCATCCCTGAAACTCTGGGTGTTTGGTAACATTACTATAGGTAAGGGGAGCATGTTCCAAAGTCGAATGGATCTTGGGTAGAAACTGTACAGGTAACAGTGAACTCGACACTTCGGTTGGCTTGGTACGAACAGTCACGTCACGTTCACGTTCACATCACGTGAAGGTTTTGTACCTTTTGTGAAACAGGTCACCCAAATCTACGAAGTGTCACGTTCAGGTTATGTACCTTTTGTGAAACAGGTCACCCAAATCTACGAAGTGTTGGGTTACGTGACCCAACAGTTTGTAGATATACTATATGCAATTCATGAAAGCTCACCTAAATTGACGAACCCGTCCTACCTATACTGTAAGATACAATTATATAGGCGTACACAGGCCTGGGGGCTGGGGGATGGACACCCCCTACCCCTATCCCCACCCCCTTACATAATTCAAGAAATGTCTTGTCTCGGCCTCGAAATTTGTGACCGGTCATGGTCTCGTCCTCGGCTGCGGTCATTTTCTACGGACACCCCCTACCCACACTCCCCCCGCTTACTTCAATTTGTCTGACGAAATATTCCCCCCCCCCCCCCCTACACCCACCCCTTGACACAATCCTGGGTACGCCACTGTCTACAAGTAGCTAGTTCGAATGTCAAATACATTAATTGATTTATTTAATATTGATTGGTTGGTGTGATTGTTTCATTATAATGATTGACTGATTAATTGATTGTTTATTAGATTAAATGACTGACTTATAGATTGACTCGATTCAATACCCATACATAAACACTATTAATCAATTCATTGTTTTATTACTTTTAAACTCATTGATCACTGCTGCCAGTCACTCACTCACTCACTCACTTTCACAGGCATGCACATACAACGCCAGTACGCGCAGACGTCGAGCACGGGAACATTACCTAAATGACAGAACTGCATATTATCGTCTCAGATTACTCTGAATTATGCACGTACATATTATAAACATAATGATTGAAAAGATTTGATGAGGGGGTATCGGCATTTTCGTCGACATTTTTAAATCTCTTTGTGCGTGTATGTCTAGTCTTAGTAACAAGCGTTTGCAATTTAAAAAATCTTGATTAAACGCTCACGTCACGATTTGGTTAACGCGACACTTCGAGTTTTACCGGCATGGAAAACGACAAATTGTTGGGTCACTTTACCCTACACTTCGTAGATTTGGGTGACCTGTTTCACAAAAGGTACAGAACCGTGAACGTGACGTGAGCGTGAACATGACGTGACTGTTCGTACCAAGCCCTTCGGTTGATGGTAAGAGAGGCGATGTGTGCGAAGTTGATGACGGGATGTGACTGGAGTGATGTGCGGAGGGAAACTGATGTTAACAATCCCATGGTGAATTTTGTGCATCATTTCAGCTTGACACAGAAGTCGCCTCTGCTGTAAGGTGTTCCAGCCTAGGGTAGTCAACATGTGGGTTACACTGGACTCCCTGCGGTAGTCGCTCATGACAAACCGCGCAGCCTGCCGCTGGATACTTTCCACCACCTGCACACTCCTCTCAGTCCATGGGTTCCACACACATGATGCATACTCCAGTTGAGGTCGTATTAACTGGTTGTATGCTATCTCCTGATGTTGTAATAAATCTATTATCAAAACAAACATTTTTTCAAATAAATTATTCCACTTGAGTACCAGTTCTTAAAAAAAGAAAGGTTTCTTTTCAAATACTACATAATTTGTTATACCAAATAATCTGTTTATCTTACTCAACACTATTATTTTCATTTTGTGCATTCATAATAACCCATGATTTCAGTATTTCTAAATAAAACTGTGGCAATTTGTTAACAAAGTATGTGTCTACCATGAGTTCATCAATAGAACAATTCATAATTAACTTTAGCCCACCTAATGATTGAAAATAAAAATGTGACACCTCTTTCCAAAAGTCATCTGAATCATCTAATATTTTACCAAGCCATTTTAATCTAAAACTTATAATCAACTTTTCAATATCAACCACCTTCATGATAGTCTTTAATAATTGTTTCTCTTGTAACTTGATCTATTTTTGGATTCCAAATAAAATTATACAAAATGTTTCCTGATCGTTTTCTTACATGATGAACATGGTGATGTTGGTATTGTTGATGATAATCATAATGATGAACATGATGATTAAGATTATGACGATGATGACGATGATTACAATGATGACGATGATGACGATGATGATGATGATAATGTTTAACATGATGATTAAGATTATGAAGATGATAACGATGATGCCGATGATGATGATAATGATAATGATGATAATGAAGAAAAAAAGAAGATAATGATGATGAGGATTATACTATTGCTAATAATCATGATGGTGATGACCATGATGATGACTAGATGAATAATGATTTAAACCAAATTTAGTATTATTTTCACATATTGCTAACATGATGACGATGTCGACGACGTGGGTGATAATGACAGAATCAATGATAGTGTTAATCCTTACAACATGTACAATGACAATAATGAGTAATAACCCCAAATAGTTATAATTATGTGGACGTACCTATATTTAGCGTTGTCTAAGTGTAAACCTTCTGTTCCAGTATAATCCGGGCTCATGCGATGGGTATCAGCAGCGTGCACGAAGACCAGTGACAAGATCAGTTATGGACTAACCCCCTTCGAAAAACTTGACTAAATAGAAACGCCTCGGGCAAAGTTGGGAAAGGAGCAACCAACCACATTCAAGTGTCAATAACATTAACAACAGAACTGAGTGTGACAACGCACAACCCTACTTTGTTCCCAGGGTCATTTTAACGCACGAACTTTTTTGTTTCAAGTCCGCGATTGTCTGCATTTTGGGTCCCCTGCCTGGCGCCCACCCTTCCGAGATCAAATACACCTTGACCTTTATCTTGACCCCTCAAGGTCATAGGTAAAATTGGGGTCAAAAGTGAATGTTAGACTTTCAGGACTGTTAAAGGTAGCGAATCTGCAAAATGTTGGTATGACTCGGCGGCGGTCACTTCAAAGAAGCCATTGGCACTATGACCTTGACCTTGACCCTTCAAGGTCATATGGAAAAATTGGTCAAAACGAACTTTTTTGTTTCAAGTCCGCGATTGTCTGCATTTTGGGTTCCCTGCCTGGCGCCCACCCTTCCGAGATCAAATACACCTTGACCTTTATCTTGACCCCTCAAGGTCATAGGTCAAATTGAGGTAAAAAATGAATGTTAGACTTTCAGTACTGTTAAAGGTCGCGAATCTGCATACTGATGGTACGACTGGTCGGCGGTCACTTCAAAGAAGCCATTGGCACATTGACCTTGACCCCTCAAGGTCATTTTGGAAACATTGGTCAAAAACGATTTTTTGGGTCCCCTGCCTGGCGCCCACCCTTCGGAGTTCAAAAACACCTTCACGTCTATCATGACCCCTCAAAGTCATAGGTAAAATTGGGGTCGAACAATTTTTCCATATGACCTTGAGGGGTCAAGGTCAAGGTCATAGTGCCACTGGCTTCTTTGAAGTGACCGCCGAGCAATCGTACCAGCATTATGGAGATTCGCGACTTTTATCAGTCCTGAAAGTCTAATATTCATTTTGACCCCCAATTTGACCTATGACCTTCAGGGGTCAAGATAAAAGTCAAGGTGTTTTTGATCTCGGAAGGGTGGGCGCCAGGCAGGGGACCCAAAACCCAGACGATCGGGGACTTTAAACCAAAAAAATCTCGTTTTTTACCAATTTTTCCAAATGACCGTGAGGGGTCAAGGTCATTGTGCCAATGGCTTCTTTGAAGTGACCGCCGACCAGTCGTATCAGAATTTTGGAGATTCGCGACCTTTAACAGTCCTGAAAGTCTAACATTAATGTTTGACCCCAATTTGACTTATGACCTTGAGGGGTCAAGATAGAGGTCAAGGTGTTTTTGAGCTCGGAAGGTTGGGCGCCAGGAAGGGGACCCAAAATCAAGACGATCGGGGACATTAACAAACAAATCGTTTTTGACCAATGTTTCCATATGACCTTGAGGGGTCAAGGTCATAGTGCCAATGGCTTCTTTGAAGTGACCGCCGATCAATCGTCATCCTTTTAGGGCAATAATTGAATAAGGAAATTAATAAGGAGCTAACTTCATATTGAATAAGTAAATGAATAAGGAAAAATGAATAAGGAACTAACTTAACAGACCTTCAAAATTGACAGTTCAGACAGCTACAATTGCCTTAAATGCGCGTACGGCAAAAACGGGAAAAATGGGAAAACGGCTACGCGAAGTTCGATCTCCGTTTTTTTGTCAATAAAAATGAAAGGGTTTAAAAAACAGGCCGAAATAAGTCATTTAAATTGAGTGATCTTAAAACCAAAACATGTTTATTATACTACAAAATATTTTGAATAAACTGGTATTAGAATCATTATACAAATCAGTATATTTCTTGCAAAATGATGTGTTAACAGATAACTGCGCGAAGTTCGATGCCCCCATTATTCAAGTGGACAAGTTTGTTGTACGCGAGTATGCGAAGCCTACTTTTTCGACGGCCCTTGCTCGGGCTAATTAGTATCGTACATACAATGAAACACCTGCAAATGAAACTTTATATTCTC
The DNA here is from genome assembly GCA_037951105.1 of Echinarachnius parma. Taxonomy (NCBI): domain Eukaryota; kingdom Metazoa; phylum Echinodermata; class Echinoidea; order Clypeasteroida; family Echinarachniidae; genus Echinarachnius; species Echinarachnius parma. Next base: position 44,586 of record JBAMJV010002640.1, read on the forward strand.
AGGTTTTTGAAAACCTTTCTTTGATTAAATTTTTATTATAAGACAGTTTCGTCAAAATTTGGATATAAAATACATCTCTTGTATGATTGGCATATCTCGCGCACACAAAATGCATGAAATTGGTCTTTCTGAATAGCAAAAGTGTTCACTCTTTCCACTCTATACGATTTAAATTCTGGTTATTATTGATGTTATTAATATGTTTGCGTCAATTGTTTATTGTTCATAAAAAACAGTACCTAGGAAAATGACAATGATATTTATGTATGTTTTAAAAACTTGCTCCAATATAAATAGGTGATTCACCGAAAAATAATTCAATAAACAAACAAGTCAGACATAAAAAACATTCCTCTAAATATCAACCAATCCTAGGTAACCACACCCGTTAAATGATAACAATAGATTGGGAAAACCCAAAACACCCATTATACAATAACTATTATTTCTCACTATGAAATTCATAGGCAAACAAATACGAAAAAAAAAAACACAGTACAAAAATAGTACAAAAACTGCATCGTAATGAATACATTCCCCCATTATACAAGCAATGTACACATCCCCCTTTCATAAGGGTCTTTTGTAGTGATAAACCAATCAAGGCGAGATTTGTGCACGTTGCAGAAAATATGTACCCTTTCATTGAAGTCTTTTGTATGCTTGTATTACGATTAATCCGTTCTAAAAAGCAATAATATGTCGCTACCCATTGGAAGAGAGGGCGTACCTGATCAACGAGTGTGTCGTGACACGCCATTCAAAGTACTGGGTGGTGCTATATTTGCTGATCCCCCAAAACAGATTGTCATGCTCATGCAAACTATATTGAACCATGATATAGCTGACAGGTGTGGGCGTGTCGTATAACAGTTTGTCATAATAATCGATATCATTTTTGCAGGATACTCCAAACTGTCAATTGGTAAAAAAACGGACGTTCCACAAACTAATGAAAAGATAATTGCTTTTTTGTTCTTTTGTTTCATACATAATGCGGAAAGTATGGTCAGGCCATCTAACTATTCAAATTGGCGCGAGTTTGTTTTGCGCAGCTAACTTGACAGCTGCAATCATGGGCGTCGATACTTACGTAATACCCCATTCATCAGGGGGGGATGGATGAATGGATCATCCCCCCCTGATCAATGGGTATCAATGACAGATCGACGCCCGTGAGCTGCATACAGCTCCAACTCTTTAGGTATGCACACACATGCGCGAACTTATATCCCTCTTTATTTTGTGCGTGCATTAACGTGCCTAAAAAAAGACAGTGAAGATAGCTACTAAGGCCTTTTAAATGCGCGTACAAATTAATGGGAAAACTGTTGCGCAAACTTCGATCACCCTCTTTGTCAAAACAAATGAAAGGGTTTCAAAAATAGGCCGAAATAAACCAAAACATGTATTATATAAAAACTGGTATAACAATCATTATACAAATCAGTATGTTTCTTGTCGAAATGATGTGTTAAAAGTTAACTGCGCGAAGCTCGATGCCCCATCATATGTACGTGCGCTCGTGTGTGAATATCACATTGATAATAGTGACCTTGATTTTCAATGCTCAGTTTAGTTGCCCGCCCTCTCTCTCTCTCAGCGTGTCCACACACAAACAAATTTATCCCGTAACTCTATAAAGAAACGTCGTATAAAGATCATCATAGAGCGAACAGGGGCATCCACACACACAAACAATTGCGAGTGGTGGGCGGGCGGAGGGGGGGGGGGGGCGGGAGGGGTCCGTCGCTGATTTAAACCACTGTTATAGTTTTGTAAGCAGGGAGTTGGGGTCGTCATTAATGTCAAATGGAACGATCGCTGCCCGAGACCGAGAACGATAAAAAGTGGACTTTCTGAATGGGGGGGGGGGGGGGGGGGGGGGGGGGGGGGGGTGTACGCACCCCAACACACCCCCGTGCTACCTGACTGCCAATACACGATTATACTGCAGACATCGTACGATTATCCCAATTCGAAATGTAGTCAAGATTGTGCGGGATCCGGTGCATTTGTAACCTAGGCATATCAGACGTTCTATTATGTTTTCGGCCAATTTCATCGTTTCAATAAGGCGTGTCATTCAATTTCACGAAATTGAGATGAAGGCTTGCAATTTTGGGTTCAAAATTGCATTATGCTCATACGATTTAGCTCTTCGATCAAGTGATTTACCACGTTTAGCATTCAATAAAAAAAAAACACGCTATTTGCATTCAATCGCGCCAACGGATTTCCGGATGGGCGGTATACGCAATCACGAATTTACTCGAAATCGAAATACGTTTGAAATCGAATACAAAAAATGTTTCCGAATGATCAATCATATTAAATTCTAACGCTAAAACGATTTTGAACTACTAAATGCAACTGCGGTAACAAAATTGGCGAAATTGAATTCACACAATGCACCCGGGGTACGCGGGAAAGGAGAGGGACATGCAATTTTCCCCCCCTCCTCCCCCCCCCCCCCCCCCCCCCCCCCCCCCCCCCCCCCCCCCCATACATTTGGAAGTGAGGTGTTTGTCCCTCCCACTTTTTAATATGCATACATTATGTATGTTTGATTCCATAGCTTGAACTACGTATCATATAATATTACTGTCTAGGATATGCACCAAATCGCTCCACTAACTCGCAGATGTGCCCCCCACACCATCCGTTGACCCTCGCTACGCCACTGGGTCTTAGGGAAGATGACTTGGGGGGTAATTGTCTTGGAGTTTAATTGTCCGGGGGTAGTTGTCCGGGGGGTAAATAGTCCGGGGGTAGTTGTCCGGGGGGTATATTGTCCGGGGGGTAATTTTCTGGGGGGTAGTTGTCCGGGGGATAATTGTCCGGGGATTAGTTGTCTTGGGG